>CM060116.1:16982769-17250269 GCA_030522415.1 Channallabes apus
GTTAAGGGCATTGCTCAAGGGCCCAACAGTGGCAACTTGGTGGTTGTGGGTTTTGAACCTGGGATCTTCTGAACCGTAGTCCAATGCCTTAACCACTGAGCTATGACTATGAATGACTAGTTAGATGTACTTTTTTAGGAAGGTATAACTAGCTTAAAACAGCAGTTTCAATCTACTTTTTTAAAGTACTTACAACCACTGAAGTTGAGTGAACAAAAAATTGCTTTGCAACCAGTTGCCTTAACTTTTTAAGTTAAGTCAACTTTTTATTTTTTACAGTGTACCAAACAACATGGAGAACATTCCATATATTTTTGTGAAGATTTGTTTGTGTGTGTATGTGTGTGTGTGTGTGTGTGAAAATGTGTTATGAAAATTGAATGAATATCTTTGTGTATATGCTAAACAGATAATTCATAATTTAATAAGTAAGGCAAAACAAGACTCAAACTCAATGTAGTATTAGTCAATAAAAAAGAAGTCCAGAATAAACATTGGAATTCATCTACAATTTAACAAACCTCAATAAGTTTTTAAAAATCGTATTGATTTTCCTGCTTTCCAGAAATAAACCAATGTCTGTTTCTGCTATATCAAGGACTAGCTTCAGTTTGTCTTTGTCCACTGACAAGAAACTGTAGGGGGCTCTGTTTTTCCCCACTGTGACAGGAGCCTTGCACACTGATTTCATCAATGTGAACAGATCGATGCTGTGTCCTAGAGTGACACTTAAAAAAAGCTGCTCATTAAGAAATCGGGAAAGGTAGGCAGGTGATACCTCTCCATTTACTGCACGTTGACTCAAGTGATCTGCAATGCACCATGGAGCAGTTGCTCAGCTGCCTTTTGTGAAGCGGTTAGAGCCATTGATTCTGAGAAATACTATTATGCACTGTGTCTGGAAAGACAGCTGCTAGAGATATCCTGGCCAATACACAAACACTTTGTAGGGGGATTAAACAACCACCACCGAGACAGTTCTTGGGGAAAACATATTGAGAAGAGGAACGAAGAGCCTTGGTAATAATTTTGTCCCAAGTAAAAGATGCTGCTGTGTAATAGAGAGTCATGACACAAAAAGCTCAGGTTATTCGCAGACATTAGTTTTTAGGATCTAAAGAACTACTTTAGACCTTTAAGCTTCGGGTTGTTCATACAGTTTATAAATATCTGTAGGATTCCATATATAGAAAGACATAGAGAAAGTACTTCAGAAATCCTAATAAGTGATTAATCACATTAACCTTTTCTACAGAAAGTGTATCTAAGGTATCTGAAGATACTGTATAATGCATTATGTAAACTGACTTATAAACATAATGCCTCATTGCGCCTAGCATAAGTGTGTAGAAATGCTAATCATTATTTATATTTACAGTATAGTTATAGTTAGTTGATGCCTGGGGTATAATCAGAAAAAAATTCCCAAAAAAGGATGATAGTGCTGACATTGCCTGTGACATGTACACAACCACAGCGTGTATATAGTGCCATCAATCACACGCAATTGCTTATAAATATGCTGTGCTCTAGCATGCTAATTAAAACATTTATAATCTTGATTATTTCTGATATTTTCATCAAGTGCAGCCTGTGAAGGTTAATTAAGTCACATATTTGAACCATAATGAATTAAAAGAGCTTGAAATATTTATTGCATTCTTGTTAATGAATGGCTAAACAACACAATTTACAGCAAAACAAAACTGTACTCTGAAATGGTTCATTAAATGTTCATGCATAATATTTTGTTAGCTCTCAGCTCCTCTAAAATATATCCAAAATATATGTGTGAATGTTGAAGAAATGTTGCACACACAATAGGCTATACATTTTTTACAAAATATATTTTTGTCAAATAAATAAAAAACATAAGTACAAGTTTTATACAAAACTTTTTTATACAAAAATCTGTGTCCCTCAGGATCAGAAATTCAAAATTCAGTCAACATTGGCGCATGATGCAGCCTTCTTCGATACCTTTAAATAGTCTGTTGACTTATCTTGTGATTCGTAACCCTGGTACACAGCAGCAATAGCAGTGGCAGCATTTTCTGTTCAATTGCTCAAATTATGGCATCAAATTAGTCTCTTTTGTTTTGCCTTGGCATTATCACTATTGGCCATCCAGACCTAGGGCGATCAGCAATGCAACCAGTTGTTCGGAATCCTTTCCATAGCCTGGAAATGGTATTCCTGGCAACCAAATCGTCTAGTGACATCTGTTTTCTTTGCCACAAGCTAAAGCTTTCTGGTTTCGAAGGCCTTTTATCTGCTAGAATAGTCTAAACAGGCCATAGTGTGAAGACAAAATGAACAATCAGAACGTTTTACTTACTTTTGATACCAAGACATGTCAACTGGACAGAGTCACATGGCAAATTTTATGCACGTGCATGACTCCCCTTAAGAAGGTTTGCATTATGTTATCCACAATAAAGTAATGTAAAATCCCTGTGATTGGAGGGTTTTATCTGGGTACTCTGGTTTTCTCCAACAGTCCAACGACCTGCAGATTAGGCTAACTGTCGTTGCCAAATTGCCCATAGTGTGCGAATGTGTGAGTGTGTGTATGTGTGTGCCATGCGATGGGTTGGCACCCTCAGCAGGGTGTACCCCACCTCGTGCCCTAGGTCTCCTGGGATCGGCTCCAGGCCCATGCGACCCTAAATACAGGATAACGCAGTTTAGACAAAGAGTGAGTGAGTAAGCAATATTACGGGCATTACTGTAGAGAGGTTGCCAAGTGTGCCTATGTTCCCCTATCTGTCTACAAAATTCTGCCATTATAAATTGTGTGGACATTGACCTGGATATTGCTCTTATATTCTCTTTCAGGGTGCTGGTCTCTTGGGTCTGTTCCCTTTGCTGATGCATTGCCTAAAGGAGATGACATTGGCTAAACTCAGTGCTGTGTTTAGAGCTGCCTCTTATGTCCTGCTGGCTTTTTCCACTAACACGTGGATGGTCTACTTGGGTAGGTGTCCATCATCTAAGTCTATAGATAAACATATAGTCCTACCATTTTGTAAGCTGGTGCACAATAAAATTTATCCAGGATATGCTGCCAATGTCAATGAATCAAAATGTGTCAAAGTTCATGTGCAACTAACATGTCATAAAAGTGTCATATGTCCAGAGGTGGAAAGAGTAATAAAATTTTGTACTCAAGTACAAGTACTGGTACTTCAGTGAAATTTTACTTAAGTACAAGTAAAGTTACAATTATAAAAATCTACTCAAGTAAAAGTAAAAAGTAGCTCATTAAAAAATTTACTCAGAGTAAAAGTTACCGAGTTACTTTTTTATTTTTTTTAACAGCGGGGGTGGGATGAGGCATTCTAGTGTAGTTCAAAAAAGATGAGCAGATGTAAATCTCAAACTAGTTGTTTTTAACTGAAGGAACACCTTTGCATAATAAAGCTGTTGACTTTCTTGTGCTTGAAAATCAAAGTGGTCACTTAAATATGGTGTTACGTCCCAGTCTAGGGCCATAGAGCAAAAGAATGGTTCAGGGTTCTATTTATAATATATACAGTATAACTGTATGGAAATGGTGGTATATGGCAGAAAGAACTAGATCCAATCATTAACTGATGAAATAATGAGGTTTGTACACACACACACACACACACACACCAGGAGGAGGATCAGATTCAGGTTGGACCCAGGCCAAAATAATAAACAAATATGGTATTTATATTTAGTAGCTAGATTACCTGCAAAAAAAACAAACAAAAAAAAAAACACACACACAAACAAAAATACAGGTACCTTCCCGGACTCCCTAAACCAAAAACAATGAAATTATCTACAAACAAAGGCGGACTGGCCATCGGGAGCACCGGGACATTTCCCGGTGGCCTGACGGTCGTTCTGGCCTGCCGGCTGCCGCTGTGCAGACGATCAGCCTGGCATGTGATAGGCTGGTGTGCAACTACTAATTAATTAACGGATCTCTCAATCTACGAATCAGGCAATGGAAAGGGAAGATTAGAAGATCAGGAGGGAAAATTACACTCCCACATGACCCAATGTCAGCGACGCACTGCCTAATATCTGGCTATATCCAGAGACAGGGTATATCTGACTAAATCGTTCAAAAAATGGAGCGTAAACGCAAAGGAGGAGCAGAGAGAGAGAGGGAGCGTATAAAAAGAAAAAAAGCCCCGGCCGCAGACGCAGCAAGCTGCTGCAAAATCCCAGCCATGTTCGCCAGTAAGGGAACAGGTCGGTCAAGATTACATTTACATTATATTTATAATAATTTGGCAGACGAACACTTTCATCCAAATCACTTAGATAATCACAATAGATAAAATTAAACCAACAAACGAGCAACAATATGTAAGTGCTGCTGTGCTGTGTCAAGTCTCGTTTCGTCTACATGTAGCATATTTTTAATATAATAAATAAAAATGAATAAAAAGTAGACAAAATAGTGTTAGTGGGTCAAATTTTTTAAATAATAAATAAATCAAGTAGATGGTATGGAAAAGAATACAGTATTAGTTATTTAGATTTTTCATTTCTAGTCTACAATATGCAGTCTGCAATGTTTGTTTGTTTATTTATTTATTTAGAAAAGGTGAGGAAGGAAGCAGCAGTAGCACTAGTGCTGCAAATGCTCCTGCTGTTGAGCTACAGTAGAGGTGGTGGACAGTTCAGCGTTAGAGTCAGAGCAGGAACCTTCAGGTAAAGTTTAAGATAAGCAAAACTAAACATGCAGGTAGCAGCTATACTTTTTAAACATGTGCTTTTTATGATTTATAAGATCAGTAGTAGGACTGTGATTTTGGGGACATACAACTGATGGCTGCACAATTATAAATACAGATTATTGAACACGCTTATTTCATATTGCAGAGCAACTAGATGTGCAGAGTGAGAGAGAGAAGGATTCAGGGAAAGATGAAGGAGACAGTGAAATCACTAGTAGTGCTAATTACTTACTGTTTACTCTTACTGGTCTGTTCCACATAATGCCATAATTGAGTAAACATTGTTATCTGTTACTTACGCTGTCATAGGTTTTGTTAAGTTTATTTGTGTTTGTGTTTCTGATACATTTGGTATACTAGAGTTGAGCACTGAAAATACATAAAATGTAAAATTTCAACATGTGAATGTGTCTCTTATTATCTCTTTTAAAAAGCCAATTTTCTATTTGTCATTGGTTTGGTAGTATAAATGGTGTATTCCTAGTGAGTTGTTAAGGGTTATTTTTTTTTATTCATTTATATTGCATCTGGTAGTCTACTGTACCTGTTACAATAATAGGGTTAGCTTACAAGTTTATCAGTCCAGTAGATTACATGAATAGGGTGGTGGTGACTGCAGCAGCAGAGGTGGCCTGGGAGTGGAGTCAAATTCCCGGCCTGAATTATTGTCCCAGTCCGCCACTGTCTATAAATATATACAAAGACCAACCAAACCAAAGGGACAAAGCAATAATCAAAGTCAATTGGAGGCAAAAAGTCAAAACCGGAATACACAACCAAATATCAAAACGCCAAAATCACAACCTCTTTCATCTTTCCCGCGTCTCTCTCCGGTTTATACATGGTCGCGCTAGTTGATGACGTCACTCAGGGCGGAATCGACCGTGTGGAAGGTCAGGTGATGCCGATGTCAGAAAACCTGGAGTGGAGTCTGGAGCGGCGCGCGACCAGGACATGATACACACACGCGAGCGCAACGGAGCATTTATACAAAGCATAATATCTTTTATTATTTTATAATTTTCATTCATTTATTTTTTACTCAGTAGCGAATATGATTTAAAATGTAGCGAATTACAATACTTCAAACAAAACATACTTAAGTAAAAGTAAAATTACAGATTTTTAAAACTACTTTAAAAAGTAGAAATACACAAAAAAGCTACTCAATTACAGTAACGCGAGTAAATGTAATTCGTTACTTTCCACCTCTGCATATGACATAAGCACTTAAGCAGGCAGGTGTATGTTATGTGCATCATACAGTATACAGTACTTTATAACTGTACCAACTGGTATTAATATTCTTATAATACTCCATTGGAAGCTTCTGTGATGCAAACTTGTTAAAAAATAGAAACTGGCTGAGTCAGTCTCCATAATTGCATCATTTTACTTGTCTTTTTGCTGACCTTTTCCACAAAACCACCTTCTTTAAATTGCAACCTAGTAAAAAGTCATATTTTACATTACATAAATATAATTTTATACTTTCTTTGAAGTGAGATCTTTATAAAGAGTCTTCTAAAGACACCTACAGCACTGCATCATTTACTGCAGATAACCAATGAGTTATAAGAAGGGGTGATCGATATTGTTATCTTTAATTACATAAATTGTTATAGAGACTGTTAATAAACCATGAAAACTAGAGTACTTTGAGAGGGAAATGAGAAGCACCTTTGGTGAATAATCAGCAGCTCAAGGAGGCATCTGCATTCTGCCCGATCCATGTTTGGGATAATGAGGGACATACTGTAGTGGCATCATGAAGAAATCAACAACTCGATTTCAATACAAAAAACGTGTGCATGTGTGTGCATGTGTCTGTGTGTGTGTATGGGTAACAGGATGGAATCAAGCATGCCTTATTCCAAATGCTTATGGTAATAAATGAGCGTTCTCTATATCATTTAAGGGACCCGTTTCTGCTGCATACTTGAATGGTTATAAAATTGGATTGGGTGCTGGGTTAAGTCTTTGGAATTACATGCATTCATGAATTATTGAACATTCCTACGTCTGACCAATTTGCACATTAAGTTGCATGATACATTTGCACTTACTGCAAAAATAGCTGCACCGCACATTTAAAACAGTAGGCAAATAATCATGTTCAGTTTTGCCAAAAATCTTGTGGATTTTAAAAAAATTATTTTTATTTAGTGGCTGTACTGGGTATGCCAGGTGGGATCACACAAGCAGTGATTCGCTCATTGTCTTCCTCCATTGTGGAACCTGATGAACAAGGTAGGATTTCAAATGATATGCTCAAATTAGCACATCTCACATTAGCAGATCTTAAATTATGCAAGTATCAGTTTTTCATGAGGAAGAATTAGGGTATTCAACCTGGGCCTTCTTTATTTTGTTCAATTAAATGAAGCGAATGTTTAGATTGATCGAGTGTCAAAATGAGAGGCAGCATTTCCGTCATTATGACCTATATGTGTGCCGTGTGTGTGTGCCTTTGCTCAAACACAGAGAATGTAGATGAACCTTTGGATAGGGCCTGCTTTTTCTAAGCACTTCACAGTCGATGCATTTGAAACATAACATTTCTTGCGATAACGTCTTTGTCACAGACTCTGCATACAGTATTATCATTATCCTGCATCAATGTGAGCATCCTTGAGTTGTTTGGTGATGCTCTGACTTTTCTCTTTCACATAGACATGATTTCCCCTGCTTCCAACTATTTAGTTAGTTTTAGTATGTCTTCTGTCTCTGAGGTTGCATATCACCAACACTTCAGATTTTGCATTCAGAAGCACTTTCCAGCTCAGATCAATAAGGATTCCCTGCTAGAGGCACTTAAACGCTGCTCTCATGCACACCAGCTTATTCTGCTCCAGTTAATCAGAACTGCCCCAGAGTTGACTACAGCCTGGGTAAATGTTTTATCAATGCGGATCAAACCAATGCTTATGTGTCCTCCAAACACTAGTGTATGGACTCCAGTGAGCATGATTGTTATTCAACAACATCATCCAGCATACTATGGATAAAAATAGGATTTAGATGTCAGATCTGAAGCGAAAAAGAAACCTGTTTATAGTACTTGAATGAACTGTGTACAGTGCTTATATTTGACCGACCCAGTGCAGTTCTTACCATTACACTGTTTTGGTAAATAGAATTGTCTTACCGAATGTCGACCAACAGAATAAGTTGGTTGAAACTAGGGCTTCAATGGAAATTAGAAAAATAAGAAACATAACTGCAATACTATTATTCACATAGTTGATAGATCGTGATGATGATGATGATCATAGCAATATCTTACCTTACTGCTGACATTTGAAGAGCTTACCACTACCAGCCAAATAAAAAGTTTAAAGCACTCTTTTCAGTTAAAATTACATGAGCCAGTCAAATACTGACAATGTTTACTGACAGTTGCTTCAAATAATGCTGCCACTGGCCTGACCTTATCTCAACAGGTGCCATGTTTTCCTTCTCGGCTTCAGTGGAGGCTACTTGCATCCTCATTGCTGGCATCCTATTCAACGGCCTGTACCCTTTGACCCTTCTTACATTTCCTGGCATGCCCTTTATCATCATGGCTACTTTTTCCATCATTGTCCTCATCCTTATGCAGTAAGTGCCATCATGAATGATACAGACTGTAGATTATGCTTGCTATATTAAGAGGCATCAATGGCAACTGACTCTACTCACTCATAAACAAGCTTTTAATGTTTGTTGACATGCACAGCAGCCCTGGTAACCCTTGTCAAATGAGGCAAAACTGTAATTATCGCATATAAATGTAGCCACTCGCTGAGAATTAGAAATAATTGCACTACATCACTAACCACCGTAGCAGGGCTTTAACCAGATTTATATAGTTTGTTTTCCATTGGAAAAGTTTAAAACTAACACCATGAGATATCTCTCAAACACACACAAATTTTCTTCTAATATCCATGCAAATGGCCTCGGTGCAATATTCATAAAGTATATATAATCACCTCTTAATGTGCTGTAATTGCACTGAGGCAGAGTTCTATGTGCTCATTTCATTTTGCTCAAATGTGGGTTGCACATGAGCATCATTTTGTCTTAATAGCAAGTAATTAAAAGCAATCCTTAGAAGCAAGATTTTTTTTTGTCTATTTACCTTTTGTGTCTGTACTGCTTTTATTTCCTGCTTATCATTCTGAAACACTGATGGTCACATACTGTCATATTATATTGAAATAGGGTTTCACACACTGATCAACCAGAACATTATGATCACCTGCCTAATACCGAGTAATTTCCCCTTTTGTCATGTAACGCACCACTGTGTGCTCTGACACCTTTCTGTGAGAAACAGCATTAACCTTTTCAGTCATTTGACCTGCATGAGCTCTTCTTTTAAATGGGACTACACAGGCCAACCTTCACTTCCCATGGGCATAAATGAACCTTGGCATTTAGCTTATCACTGGATTCCTTCCTTCCTTGGACCACGTTTGGTAGGTCCTGAGCATTGCAGAACAGAAAAAGTGCTCTGACCCAGTCATTCTACTTGTTATGAGATATTATATTAACTATAGCCAGTGTGAAAGGGCCAAATGTAATGGCTAGATGACAGGGTCAGAGTAACTCCAAAACAACAGGTCATGTGGGATGTTTCCAGGCTTCAGTGGGCAGGACCTACAATATTAGTTCAAGGAAGGAAAACCAGTCAACAAGTGACAAGCTAATGGGTGGCCAAGGCTCACTGATGCACACAGAGACTAGAACTTTTGTATCTCAAATTGCTGAGAAGGTTAATTCTGGTTTCAATAGAAAGATGTCAGAACACACAGTGCATCATTGTTTCGGTTGAAAAAGGGGGAACTTGATATTCGATGTTTAATCAAACTGTTATGGCAGAATGCTGCATTTTATTTACTTATTGTGCATAGCATTAAACACAGGCCGGTATGTTCATATAATATTTACGTACATGATCCCTTAGTATGGTCACATCAAATGAAGGTGATGATAAATAGCGTGATAAAGCCATGGCATTCTTCTACGGTTAAATGTGAGCCACCATTATGCTACTCATTCCTGAGCTATAAAGACAAGGCAGAATTACATATTGATCTTTCTCTTGTATATAACCTCAGTTATCAGCCTTATAAACAAAAGACAAATAATAGATAATAAAAGAATCATTATTAAAAATGTCTAAACCACTCAGTCAGGGATTAAATCAAATAATGTTTTTGTAGGTGCTTTTAACAACAGCATTATATTAATTTCTTTTGGTTGGGGCTCAGTAGTATCGAAAGTAATTCAAAAGTAGACACACACTTATTTATTAATTGACACATTGTTGGTTGAGAAGCTTATACTCTACATAAAGGTACTGCTCAATCAGAAGTGATACATTTGCCACATCATTGAACCCAACTTTCACATCTTTTTTAAACATTCCTTTTGTCAGCGTTGATGCTCTCCCTCTGCATGATTTGACTTCAGTGCTGGTTTCACCTTCTTTAAACTTCTTTAGCTCTTGTCAATGATGTCATCTCTGTAAACATTCTGTAGCGAAGTGGGAGAGCATCAAACGTGACAAGGGGGATTTTCAGGGAGGATGTGTCTGGCACTGCATTCAGTGGCTGGGGTTTGGGCATTGAGCGGGAATTGAACCCAGCCTTCCTTATAATAATTACTTTACACTAACTGCTGTTTGTATACTGTATAGGCACTATTCAACTGGTCTGTCCATGTCGCTGGGTACAAGGAAGGCATTTATTCCTTGGTGGCTATCAAGTTTCTCAAGATATCTGAACACCTGAGCCACAAGCAGGTTTTAAACAGCGTCTAAAGACCCACATTTTTCTTAAATAATTAAACAACTCAAAACATTCTCCTAACAGTGAGTGAAGTGAAGCTGTATTTATTGATGCAAAACTTCAAAGCACTTACTCGGTCTGCCAAATGCCATAAATGAAACTGTGTTCGTGTCAACACTTCATGGCAAATGCGGCCTATTCTATTAAACCCAAAAATCTATTCTTGTAATCAATAATGTCTATATTTAATAAATAATAATAATAATAATAATAATAATAATAATAATAATAACGCAAGCTGTGTTGGGGTGACACACTGTCAATACACTGTTAGTGCAATAAATCAGTACATCCTGTTTCACACTAACATACACAGACCTATTGATGCATGACCAATCCTACAGTAGTACACTTAGGCTGAATCCCATTTCTATTTTCTACCCCTTCCCCTACCCCTTGCCCCTTCCCCTTGTCCCTTGAAACGAAGTGGAAAGGGGAAGGGTTTAAATTTTTCCCCTAAGAAATGGGACACCACTACAACACTGTTATACGTCATCATACGTTGTCACTAGTTCCTAATGTTACGTTAAAGGACATGCGCCGATGTTTATCACACATTGCAACAAGAGAGAGATTACTCACTCCCAAAGTTTTTTTGCGCCGTATTTCATCCCTATACATAATATAAATTATAAAAATATATAAAAAAAATATATATATTTGTAATATCGTGCAATCGGTGCTAGCCGCTAGCAAACTTTAGCGATTTTTTTGCAAACATTTCTTTACAGAACATCACCATAAACACAAACACAAGACTAGAGGTAATATACATATAATGAAAACTTGTCATAAAAATCTTTATTTATGGCAAAAATTTACATTTATGGGTCTGTTTGCTCGAGTGAGCAGCCATGTTGAAAATTTCGCTTAGCCCTTCGTTTGAAGTGAGGTCCTGAAAAATCTTCGTTTGGAGGGCTATCTGGCCCTTCCCCTTCCCCCTCCCCCTCCAACCAAAAGAGAAATGAGACACCCCTACCCCTTCACGTGAACGCGCCAAACGGAGGGGTAGGGCTATGTGAAGGGGTAAGGGGTAGAAATGGGATTCAGCCTTACTCTGAGCTCAATAAATAATGAACATGTGGATTGTGTTAAGGAAGCATCTCCTTCTTATGTGTGATGCTGAACGGATGTGTCACCAGTACTTTAACTGTAATTAGACAGTAAATGGATTTTCCTTGTTTCAAGCAAGACAGTCACCAGCACTCAGTTCTATCTTCTTCACCTAAAAAAAAAAAAAAAAAACCAAGTTAAAATGTTAGTTGTTTCCACACCATTATCTATGCATTAATATTTGTTTAGTTACCAGAACAGCATTGATTGCTGAAACTTTACTGGAATACAATATGTGCTGGAATAATAATTAACTGTTCTTCCATTGTCTATTACCAGGCTAAATTGATTTTGACGCACATTTGATGTTCTGTAGACTCTATAATTAAACAATTCTCTTTTGTAATGAAGGTATTAAGTAAAGCACTAGCACACTAAAGACTTGGTGCAGCGGTTACTGAAGTGTGGCATGGTTATCATACTCTGCCTATAATTATACCATTAATGGACTGCTCCTTGGATATGGAGCCGGTCCAGCCTGGCTGTTAGATCCTATGGAATCTGCAACACTCTATGCTACTATTACAGGACAATAAACTAAATGGCACGCACACATAATCCATAATAAACCATGGAAAATAACAGGTGTGCAATTAATCACTCACAGTCCAAATTTTGTGTACAGTATATAAAATAATGCAGGGTGGAATGGTGGCATAGTGGTTAGCACTGTCGCCTTGCACATCCAGGGTCCGGATTCGATTCCTGCCATGGGTCGGTGTGCATGGAGTTTCCTTCGGGTACCCACCAAGCACGGGGAGAGCATGCAATCTCACAAATGCCTCATGCCCTAAGTCTCCTAGGTGATCAAGTGGTAACAGTTACATTTTTCCATGTTTAGGCAAATATATTCAGGTGACAAATTTTAATCATGCAGCCAAATTCCCAGTGTTGGATTTACACCCAGAGTTTACATTGGTACATTTTGTCTCATACAATCTCTGAAAGTGTTAAATCAACACAAAATGTTAAAGATGCAGATGCAAAATTAGAACAGTGAGATGTCAGGACATTTTCTTATCAATGCTTCAATTAAAATACTATTAATATAGAAGATGTCAACATATTTCCTCACTCTTTCTGTATACCACTTATTGTACACCAATTTATTGCAGGGCACAGGTGCACACACACTCACTGTGGTGGTGGTGGTGGTGGTGGTGGTGGTGGGTTTGGGAGCAAAGTACCTGGAGGGGAACATGCAAACTGCACACAGGCAGACCTGAGGTGGGACTCAAATCCTTGACCTTGAAGGTGTGAGGCCACCACTACTCCATACATGCCAATGTTTTCTCATGAATGATTTACCTAGAATAGTAAGAGATCAGTATATTTTCTTTTGAATAGCAGAGAAACCACTTTTATCCTATCAAATTTAATCCTATTTCAATCCATTCTTTAACTGAGTTCAGGCTTCTGGAGTGTATTTTTTGAAGCGCATTAAAGTCATAATGCCGTTCTGAGTATTAAAAACCCCAAAGGCCCACATGATGATAATGGAAAAAGGCATTAGAAGACATTACTGTCAGAACTTTTAGATACTCTTCCAGTGATATAATATATACTCAGTCATGTACTGTATACTGTATGTGGTGTGCATACTGTACAGTATATTTGTATGCATCTGTGCCATGCAGTGGCACAGATGCACAGATGCATAAAATGCAGTGGCAGAGAAGGTATGTGGGTCTTCCTAACACTGACCCTCTAGAATATTGATAAACCATGAAGGATAATGAGAGAAGTAATGATGGCTAAGTCAGCAGGGGTGTATAAAGGCTAGAGTGGCTCAGTGGGGTAATGCACAGCAGACTTTACATTGTCTCAGGAATACACACTTAAAACCAGACCTAATCCATCCATCAAAGCCTCATGCTCATTATCCTCGATAATTACCTCTACCCTCTGCTTTCAAACATTTAGATTGGATCAGACTACCTGCTTTCATTCTGTATATATTTTTTTACACAATTACGTTTGCTGCCATGCAATCGTATTCACAAGTGAGCCACCCGATATGAATAAGAGTACAGTGGAACCTTGGATTACGAGCATAATTCATTTCGGAAGTGGGAGTTTCCAAGTGTTCCAAAACACTTTCAAGCAAAAAAGCTAATTGTCCCATACGAAATAATGGAAACTCAAATTATTCGTTCCATAACCCCCAAAAATAAATACATAAAAATAATTAATACAAAATAAAAAGTGAAAATAAAACAACTTAACCTGCACTTTACGTTTAAAAAAAAGTCAAAATAAATCCTGACAGTTTCCGTTTATGTGCGAAGGCGCTGTGTGTGTGTGTGTGTGTGTGTGTGTGAAGTAAGAGAAGGAATTAGCCTCCCCCTTCTCATCTTACACAGTAAACCTTTCTCCTCTCTTATTTGAATTTCACACACACACACACACACACACACACACACACACACACACACACACACACACACACACACACACACACACACACATTAATGGAAAGACATCGCTAATGACACTCGAGTGAGCGCATACTAATGGAATCACTGCTGTAACATAAAACAAACAAACAAGTGAACCTGCACTTTACCTTTGAAAAGAATCGCGACAGAGCAGTGTTTCTGTGTAGAGCTGAAAGTGTGTGTGTGTCTGAAGCCGGAAAGGGGCGAGAGTGTAAAGGCTAGAGAGTGTGTGTGTGAAGGGGCATGGTGTCAAATTACGCGCACGCACACACATAACGACAGGCTGATGGAGAAATGGATCTTTAACCTCTCTAATGAGACTTTCTTTTGCTTTATATGCGCACACACACACGTGTGTTATAATAAACAGTACATGCACGCTGTACACACGCGCTTACAAACACAAAATAATTTTTTTTTTACATGCACACACATGGTCATAGTGTTATAGTAAACAGTTCACACATGCACGAATGTTGATTAGACCAGTAAGACCCAGCAGGGGAGACAATTACCGACAATTCCGCAGCACAAGAGAGAGAAATCACGTGAGCTCGGTGTCAAAACAAGAAGGGCATGCGTGATACATGATATTCGGTACTAAACCAAGAATTTTTTCATTTTACAAGTTAAAATTTATTAAAAATCTTTGCTAGTCTTAGCAAACCACGTTATTCGCAATCCAAGATTCCACTGCAATTATTGTCAGTCCAGACAATCACTTTTTAGTTCATAAAGCTGCATGTGAGTATGTGTGTATTAAATGTATACATGAATGAATTTACTACTGTAGTTGTCTGTGCAGGACGATAGTAAAACCAATGAAATTAATATTCTGTAAAATGATGTTGTTATGAAAGCATCTGTGCTCTGTTGGAAAGTCAGACTTTATAGCAACTCTTAGAAATGAATTACATCGATCATCACATAGAAGTCAAATAACGTAAGAGGTAAAAGTCTGTTTTGTCATAATGCAAGGTTAAAACAGCCTTTAAAGCATTTTCTTACCAATAACTAAATGTCCTTTATTCACTGTGCTTAGCAATGTCACATCTTGTAAGCAAGGGGAAGAATCAAATGGCACTTAGTGAACAGAGGATTGAGTTACATATAAGATGGCAGTAAAGAGTCACAAATGCAAACTAATGAAGATTTGTTCAGCTTCTTGCATTGACTCAGACACTAGATTGATTCGGTCTGCTAAGTACACAAATCCACTGGTAGGGCAAAGCTTTTATACAGACAGACTTCAAGCATGCACACACACGCACACACGCACACACACACACACACACACACACACACACACACACACACACACACACACACACACACACACGTACACTTGTATATAATCAGGCATAACATTAACATCACATAATATAAACACATTAACATTGATTATCAATATAAATTTAATTTAGGTTTTGTCTGGTCAAAACTCGCTCTTTCAATTATGTCTTAATGTCTCATATATTGGAGGACCTGAAACCAGGTTCAGAACATTTTCAGTCTGTATGTATGTCTGTCTGTATGTCAGTTTCATTAAATTCTGTCCAGACAGTTTTGCATGATGTTGTGCCTTTTGCAGTAATTAAATATCTGCCTGAAGTTAAACCTGTGCCATAAGTGAAAGCAAAATGTTGAGTAAAAGCGATGGTATTATCAGTTATGTGCCATAGTTAATTATCTACATCAAAATAAGCTACAGTACTTGCTCAATGTAAACAAACACCTGCACCAATAGATATTAACTATAAAAGCTAAACTGAGTATTTTTACTGGGATGAGTTAATATTTTCACAGCTGAAATAACAGCGTTGAAGCTGTATAAGTGAACTTTAATGGAGCGCTGAAATTGTTTTAAGACAAAATGTAATCGTTATTCAATCTACTTTTTCGATTTCTCATCTGTAATTCACTCTCTGATTATGCATTTATCAGATGATGAAAGAAGTACAACTTATCACTAACAAGGCGTAAACATAAACTTTTCAATATCTTTCCATGTACAGTACTAGGTACATTTTGTACAATTTCCTAAATTTTATCCACCAATCCAGTGGTACCCAATTTCATATAACAAAATTTTGAGAAATTACAGTTTAAAAAATTAAGGGGTTCAAGGCAGACATGTACGTGGGCTTTAACCTGAAATAACAATAGCACTGATTACATTAAAGCTGATTAGCATATATGTTCGCTTTAACCCTAACTATTTCACCAACTCTTTAACAGTGAAAGGTGGGTATTTCAGCTAGTCAATTATATACCAGTAAACTAGTATCAGAATTATGGCACCTACGGCTCACCCAGGCTGACGGAGAGCAAAAGCCAGACTGTCCAGTCCAATCCAATTAAAAAAGCCAATGCAGAACGGAAAGGCACCAGAACACCCAGTGCACCGCAGCCATAGAAAGAGAAAGAGAAAGAGAGAAAGAGATGCATACTGTATACACATATACACACAGATGCTAGCTAGTCAAAAATATTTTTTTTCTGTTTAATTGTTTATTTGTTTTTTATACTTACTGAAGAAGCTGATTATTGACTTTAGCCTGGAGCAGAGTACAGTACTTAGATAGACAGATTTACAAAACTGGTTTCTACGGGTGCACCATAAATATGAGTGACAGCTTGTTCACTGAAAAATGCATATGTAGTGTCTGAGTGTGGTACACAAAATCACAGCCATAATTTGTGAGCTATGTTGTACCACTCTCTTTGACTCGACCACTCTCTTTGAAATTGGCAAAAGACGTGTGCAGTACAGTATATTGCAGTTAGAATGCAGGGTGTAGAACTCTTTATCAAGTTGAGATTAAATATGTTTAACACTCGAGGCTGTGTTAGGTGTTAAAGATTTTAATTGCACACTCAGTCTGCACCAACAATGAGCAAATATATAGGTGTGTAGGAGACTTGTACATACCAAATTTGCATAATAAGACAAAAACAGGAGCACTGTTAGTGAGGGTGCATACATATTCAGCAGATCTTGTATTAGGTGGTACTGCATGGTAGGTACTTAAACTTGGCATCGACCAAAAATCCGACCAGTGCTCAGATGTATAATGAGGTAAAATGTAAGTCGCTCTGGATAAGGGCATCTGCCAAAATGCCATAAATGTAAACGTACATCTCTAACATTTGCTGCAAGAAAAATTACAATAGTTGCTAGGATCACTACTCTGTATTATGAGTCGACAAGCTATAAAAATAAATCTTTAACTTTTTTTTTTACATTTTGTTTAAAATATAATCTAATCATTAAGTACAAACTGTAAATCCACCCAGACGTGTGGCATTATTAATATATACTCAGCAAAAAAAGAAACGTCCCTTTTTCAGGACTGTGTATTTCAACAATAATGTTGTAAAAATCCAAATAACTTTACAGATCTTCATTGTAAAGGGTTTAAACAATGTTTTCCATGCATGTTCAATTAACCATAATCAATTAATTAACATGCACCTGTGGAATACTCGTTAAGACCATAACAGCTTACAGAAAGTAGGCATTTAAGGTCACAGTTCTAAAAACGCAGGACACTAAAGAGACTTGTCTACTGACTGTGAAAAACACCCAAAGAAAGATGCCCAGGGTCCCTGCTCATCTGCGTGAACGTGCATTAGGCATGCTGCAGGGAGGCATGAGGACTGCTGATGTGGCTAGGGCAATAAATTGCCATGTCCGCACTGTGAGACGCCTAAGACAGCGCTACAGGGAGACAGGAAGGACAGCTGATCATCCTCGCAGTGGAAGACCACGTGTAACAACACCTGCACAGGATGGGTACATCCGAATATCACACCTGCGTGACAGGTACAGGATGGCCACAACAACTGCCCGAGTCACATCAGGAACACACAATCCCTCCATCTCACAGCAAGAACTGACAAATCTGGTCCAGTCCATGAGGAGGAGATGCACTGCAGTACTTCAAGCAGCTGGTGGCCACCAGATACTGACTGGTACTGACTGATTTTGAGCCTCCCTTCATGCAGGGACGCATTGTGAAACATTTTTAGTTTATGTCTTATGGTGGTGACTCTTTTAGTGTTCATACAAATATTTACTCATTAAGTTTACTGAAAGTAAAAACAGTTGAAAGTCAGAGGATGTTTCTTTTTTTGCTGATTATATATATACTTTCTGTTGCATAATACTGGTATAAATGGGCTTATAAGTTATAGGTTTCATTCATTCATCTTCTATACCGCTTTATCCTGTGTTTAGGGTCGCGGGTACCTGGAGCCTATCCCAGGAGACACCCTGGACAGCGTGCCAATCCATCGCAGAGCACACACACTCATTCACACACTATGGTCAATTTGGGAACGCCAATTAGCCTAATCTGCATATCTTTGGACTGTGGGAGGAAACCGGAGTACCCGGAGGAAACCCACCAAGCACGGAGAGAACGCGCAAACTCCATGCACACAGAGACGGGAATCGAGCCAGGCCGGGAATTGAACCCGGACCCTGGAGGTGCAAGGCGACAGTGCTAACCACTACACCACCGTACCGACCCAATTTATAGGTTTGTTATGTCAAAAAACAAACAAAAAAAAACACCCCAAGTAAAACAAAGCCAGACCAGTTAAGGAAACAGACATAATCCCCAGCCATCATAATATTTTATTAAATAAAAGCTGAAGTTTCATCTCTCATAGGCTCTCTCTGTGTGGCTGTGTGCAGTCTGCTGTGGAGCAGCAATTAAAGATGAGCTGCTTCCCATGATTTTGAAATTAAGGCTTACTTAGGCCATAGCTGTGTCTGTGGGGAAAGAACAACAGTATGGAGTATTAGCAGTGATGCCTGATATTGTTCCGCATGTGTAGTCTCTCATTAAGAGTGGAAATGAAAGCCCACCTTGCTGGCTGACAAACCTGAATGCACCCAGACAGAAAGCAGTGGCACGCCTGAATATTATCTGCCAACAACAATTAGCTACCAGAAATGGAGCCCACTTAAAACCCCTGAAAATGACAATTAATCACATATCGCAATGTTGTTGTAATAAGATGTCATCCTAAAAGTTGCCTTGTTAATTCATCTTTCTCTCATGGTGGGTGGTCAATGTAACGATTCTCAATGATGCATGAATATCAACCACTATGATGCCCTTGCTAATACTTAGATATTCCTTTTTTGTGCTCTTCATTCCCAATGACCAACCGACTTTTAGGGCAATTAGCTCAAACTTCTCTTTGCTATAATGAAATGAGAAATTAATACATACATGGACTGCCACAGTATGTAATTTAGGCTACAAAGATAGCTTGTAGATAGAAAGCTAGCAGTCGACGCCATAATGCACGGAGCCAAATAAACATGCGCTGAATGTAGTTGCTATTTACCTTGCACTCTGACCCCCATGTGAATTATTTAAAGTGTTAATATTACAGCTAGCACAACTAATGGCATTTTTAGGCAATATTAAAAAAGTGATAAAAAATAAAGCTTGAAAATGAGACTTTTTTTCACCCCACAGAAGACATAGTTTTATTGTAGCCTTAGGCTAGAGATTGAAGAAGCACGTTTTTGAAAATGTCACAATGCACCTTAGAAAAATCGGATGTAGATTGAGATCTCTCATGAGCATCCCAGAGGTGATAGTGGACAGGAACAACTTGAAGGAACGACACAAGGAAGAAACTTCAAGGAGTTATCCTTTGGATGTTGTGATAGATTGTTATAGTATAGTCTTAAAGTAAAGTAGTCAGACAATACTGAGTATTTGAAAATGATAAAGAATGCAGGTCACAACAAGTTTCTGCTTATGTTTTACAAACCAGGAAAATAGTTTTTAAAAAAAATTAATTTATATTACATTACATTTGATGGAAAAAAAATATGTTTACAGACAGGGTACATTTTATTCGTACGGAATAGATCCACTGCCACCCTGATGAGAACAAAGAAGTCAGTGAAGAATGATGCTGTGAATTAATTAATTAATTAATAGTGTAAATTATTGATATTTTTCTGTCTGGATCTCAGTATTTCTCACTCTTCTACCTCCGTTTCTTTCTGTTAGTCTTAATAAGTGACCTTTCTCTCACGCTCTCTCTCTCTCTTTCTGTGTCTCTCCATTCTTACAGGTGGATAAGCGAAATGCCAACCACACAGCCTCGCCTGATGCTGCAAGACTGAGAATCTCGCTTTTTGTCATCCTTTACAGACTTCTATTTTATGATGCACTGAAGATCTATTAAATTCACCACAAATTCTACTCCCTACAGGAACTGAATATTTACCTGCAATATTACAATATATGTACAATATTGGCCTGTCTATCTTTTCAGAAATATCTATGTATATATATTGACATAAATCTGAGATGCTTCTAATAAAACTAAACAAACAACAAAAAATTTCCATTTAGTCATGTACAATTAGCATATACTAAGGTCTATAATGGCATAAAATAATAGAACATTAATGCATGGTTGAAGAGTTACCAATGTAAAACCATGTGGAGTACTTAGTAGATATCCTTTGGAGCAGTGCAATTTAACGGAGTGTATAAAGAGCCCATGCCATAATAACGACCATAATGTAATAAGTATACTCAAAGGTCAATGGCATATCAAGGCAAGGTAATTGAGAATTGCAGCTTTAACTGTTCTCCCCTTAGATAGAGTAAAGGGACCATCCTCAATGTTTTCCTTCACCTCTAGAGCAAGGGCCTGAAATTGTTCTCTAATTAGGGAGATTGTATTTAATCATGGGCCAAGCTATGTTGAAATCACTAGCCCTATTAATTGGGCTGCAGGCTTTTTGTGTTTGTTAAAACATACAGCCATTTATAGAGTACACTATATAAACACAGTACATATGTGTGTGTGTGTGTGTGTGTGTGTGTGTGTGTGTGTGTGTGTGCGTGTGTGTGTATGTGTGTGTATACTCAGCAAAAAAAGAAACGTCCTCTTACTTTCAACTGTTTTTACTTTCAGTAAACTTAATGAGTAAATATTTGTATGAACACTAAAAGAGTCAACACCATAAGACATAAACTAAAATGTTTCACAATGCGTCCCTGCATGAAGGGAGGCTCAAAATCTAAAGTACCAGTCAGTATCTGGTGGCCACCAGCTGCTTGAAGTACTGCAGTGCATCTCCTCCTCATGGACTGGACCAGATTTGTCAGTTCTTGCTGTGAGATGGAGGGATTGTGTGTTCCTGGTGTGACTCGGGCAGTTGTTGTGGCCATCCTGTACCTGTCACGCAGGTGTGATATTCGGATGTACCCATCCTGTGCAGGTGTTGTTACACGTGGTCTTCCACTGCGAGGATGATCAGCTGTTCTTCCTGTCTCCCTGTAGCGCTGTCTTAGGCGTCTCACAGTGCGGACATGGCAATATATTGCCCTAGCCACATCAGCAGTCCTCATGCCTCCCTGCAGCATGCCTAATGCACGTTCACCCAGATGAGCAGAGACCCTGGGCATCTTTCTTTGGGTGTTTTTCACAGTCGGTAGACGAGTCTCTTTAGTGTCCTGCGTTTTTAGAACTGTGACCTTAAATGCCTACTTTCTGTAAGCTGTTAAGGTCTTAACGAGTATTCCACAGGTGCATGTTAATTAATTGATTATGGTTAATTGAACATTCATGGAAAACATTGTTTAAACCCTTTACAATGAAGATCTGTAAAGTTATTAGGATTTTTACATTATTGTTGAAACACAGTCCTGAAAAAGGGACGTTTCTTTTTTTGCTGAGTATATATGTGTGTGTGTGTGTGTGTGTGTGTGTGTGTGTGTGTGTGTGCAAAAGTCTTAGGCACCATATTATATGCTGTACCAATTTTGTTATACATGTTTATCATGTCTGCATTATGTACAAAAACAGTCAGTATTTCCATATATAACTTAAAAATTAATAAATAAAGAAAGAGAAGAAAGCTGTAAAGAAAGAGATATGGTACAAGACAAACCAGTTATATATGGAAATACTGAATGATCTACATAATTATGCAGACATGATAAACATGTACTGTATAACAAAATTGGTACAGCATATAATTTGGTGCCTAAGACTTTTGCACACACACACACACACACACACACACACACACACACACACACACACACACACACACACACACACACACACACACACATATATACTCAGCAAAAAAAGAAACCTCCCTTTTTCAGGACTGTGTATTTCAACAATAATGTAAAAATCTTAATAACTTTACAGATCTTCATTGTAAAGGGTTTAAACAATGTTTTCCATGCATGTTCATATATATATATATATATATATGAAATGCTAAACAATGTTGAGGCAGGAATAAGATAACATCTCCTTGAATTAAGTAATTAACATCAGAAGACCCCTGTTTAGGTGTAGGTGTGTACAAGTTGTACAAGATTTTATCATTTTATCTCACCTATCACAGCATTATCTAAAAACATTTATCAAGATCATATCACAGGCATACCACTGAGACTGGGCCAAACAATCCCAAAAAGTCATTTATTTTGTGATTTTGTGTGTATTTTCAGTAGTTTGTGTGGTGTTTATGTTGGAATACTCTGACCAGGCATAAACACATTAAAACCAACACAGAAAACGATTAAAGCAATGTATGTTTAGTAAGTGGGGTACACATACAAAAAGCCACTATGTATTATTGTACATTTAGCTGTTGGCGAGGTGATGAACTGAGGTGTATTTAAGAGTAATTTATGTACGTGGTGGCATTGCATAAGAAATTAAAGCCTCTGAATTTCCAAATTTGTAAATGTGACAGTGTCAGTTGTCACTCTAAATTACCCTGTAACATGTGAAGCCTTGAGGAAGTAATGGTGCTCTACTGCTTGAATTGTCAGAGCAATTGTCTGAGACATACTGATTGGAGTGTACTTTATTGTTGACATAAGCAACTGCTAATTTAGTTTGATGCTGCAGGTCCATTAATGCACTCAAAGAATGGCAAGTGATGATGACAGCTCCCACAGGGTCAGAAACTCACCAGACACAAAAAGCAGATAATGACAACCGCTGCAGATACCATTTAAACCCATAGAAATTCAGAGCTAGGTGTAAAAAATTCATTGGTTTTTTGGCTGGGAACTGAGACTGAGAAGGCTGAGGTAAGTCGGGATGCAAAGATGTTGCAATGTGGTAAGAGAGTCGGATATAAGCGTGGAGTGCAACAAATCTTGGTATCCGGAAGGTAACCTTGGACAGGAATCCATTAAGGAAGCAAGAAAATAGTATAGAGATGAAAATTGCCTATTAGAATAAAAAAGGAAATGGTATCAAGAAGTCAATGCTGGGGACGTGATGGCACAGGCAGCTGAGGCTCTGGGTTGCTGATTGAAGGCATTGGGGCTTGAGGCCTGCAACCACCAGGTTGCCACCTGTCCATGCCCATATTCTGTATAATACTCAGCCACTAGAGAGGGATAGCATCTTCAGTGCCGGTCCCAAGACTGGAGAAATGGGCAGGCAGCTAGCATAAAACCTATGCCAATAACTTGGCAAGCCTAAGATAGTGGAGACCATGATAAGCCAAAAATTGTGGAGGCGATGTTGGACCATGTTAGTCCTAAGCCAGTGGCGGCTGCTCTAAGATTACAAGGAAACTCCTCTTCCTCTACTACTGTATGTCAGAAAATAATGCTCATATATTCACTGTCATATTTATATTGGTTTTAATAAAGGTGCGCTAGAATGCGTTCAACTTCATGACTAGCTCGTTCAGAATCAGGTACTGTATTTATTGTAGATTGTTTGACGCGATTTTCTTGTCATACATTTCCGTGCAGCACAGCACGTTAAACCCTCCTGAAGCCCAGCTTCACTGGAGCTCTATGGGCAGCACAGAAGAGCTTTTTTTCACTGCAGAAAAGCTGGATGGTAATTGGATAAATGCACCAAATCATCACTTCCAATGAAGCTCAGCTTCTCTGGCAGTGAATGGAGCAGTGGGCGGGCCAGGACGTTGGGCTGCTGCATGATGATTGGAGAAGCTGTTTAAAGGACGGAACCCCTTTTTTGATTAACAGCATGTTTTTGATTAACAGCAAGTATACATCAGCGTTACAGAGATTCGAGGTCAGTCCCATGTGGATTTGCAGGTGAAGTGGTATGACGAACTGCTGCACTCTGTATTGTTTGCTGGTGATATAAACAATTTTTGTTTGTACAAATCATTCTTTAAATAAATAAAAAAAAACATATTATAGCATTCTTGACTTTGCTCCTTGTTTCAGCATTGTAAAGTTAGTTCGTTCATATAATTAAAGTAGCTTGTGGAAGGGGAAACTAGCCAGAATTTACGTACAAATAACATAATGAATTTTATGATGAAGGTCTAATATGAGCTTTCCCTGTTTCAAAAGCTAGCAGCCGCCACTGTCCTAAACGGATTTCAAAATGTATTGCAGAGAGTATGATGAGAAACAGAAGGAAAATAAATGATTAGTTAAGGTTGTAGATAAGATCAAAAGTTGATGTAAAAACATTAACCAGGTTGGACTGGGATTTGAGAAGCCAACAGACACCAGACTAAAGGTAACACGCCAAAACGATAATTCTTCTGAGAACTTTAAGAATAATCATAAAGCAACTTACATAAACAGAGAAAATACATTAAAAGTTTATATTTATAGAATTCCATGGCCATTTGTGACTCTTGTATGAGGTGGAGATGGTTAAATGACAGTATACTATAACTACAGGGTTCAGAAAAATGTTGGGTGGAATGTATAGCACTATTCCGAATATTTATTTGGAATGTTAAAAATTATTAAATATATTTTACCAAGCACAATATTTATATATAAATAAAAACAGTATGGAGTGTCTTGAACCATCTACTTCAGATAACAGCAGTATCGCATTGTCCTTTTCAGTGAAAAGGGGTAACACTGGCATAAAAGAATGACTTCTTTTTCTGGATAAGAAAGAAGAAAGCCATTAAGACAATGACGAGGATCATTATACCATAGGTGAGGAGACAAGTTGTTCATAGTACAGCAATTACCACTGAATCAAGGCAAACTGAGCAGGTTTGACAAAATAGAATAGAGATAGGACAGGGGATTGTAGGGCTCAGGATTAAACAAGGACTGACAGGAAAGGGATTGGAATGAGTAATCACAAGATAAAAAATTTAGGGGGTTTGGGGAACAAAAAAAAAAGATTTCCTTCTTTGAAACTTTATGCATCTTGGCAGGGGTCTGTGTGAAAGCATACAAATCACCAGAGCTGTAGAAGTTCCTGGAGGTGGTGACATCAATGAACACTTTCAGAAGGACCTCGGTTATTACATGCATCAGGTATCAGATTCAGATCAGCCCAGACGAGATAGAGTAGCTGGGAATGTCAAACAGACATCAGCATAGGCAAGAAGAATCAGAAGAATGGTGCCAACTAGGGAAGGGCTTGTAACCCAATACCATGATGTCACTTTCCACGAAAAGATGGCAAAATTGAAGATGATTTACAGTATGATTGAGATGACACTTCATCCCAAGTTTTAGCCTACTTCTACAATGTAGTTAGCATATAAATTCTGTCACAGGGTACAGAAGAGAAGTTTCTCTCAAACTTCAATTATTTTCAAAATACATTCTGTGTTACATTAGACTGCTCCTCTGCCTTTGGTGCTCAGGGGAAGATGATACTGACATCTCCCATAATGAGAAATATAAGCAGCTACTAATAGCTCTTCATACAAACTCTCCAAACAATATGGGTTTGTTAGCATAGAAAAATCATTACTTTTCAATAGACTCCCCTTATTACCACCAAGATCAATACACACCAGCACCGAAGAATGAACATCAGGTTCTTTGCTGTGTTGCATGTGGCTTTATTGTATCAAAACTGACCAATAAAAATAGAACTGAGCAATAAGAACCAAAGAGTTCACAATGAAATGGTAGTGTAATACTTGGTATTATCTGGGGTTTATTTTGTTGGCTTTAGACAGAGTTTATTGCCAGAACACTTAAAAGAATAGAAGAAGTATTAGGTTCATGTTACCCATATATAATATACTGTATAATAAAAGAGTGGCAGAGAGCTGGATAAAGATAAAGCATCTTAATATTAACCACAACATGCCGTTAATCACATATCAGACACCATGTAAAATTAAATGCAAAGAATTATGCCAAAATATTTTAGCTGCTTTTAGCCAGGATACTGAGCAGATTGAGGGTTAAGCTCAAGGATTCAAATGTGGCAACACTGGTATTTGAACAAGTTCAGGGTATTAGGCCAAAGATTTAACCACAGAGCCACCATATCCCTGATTTACAGCACAACTACTATATGTATCTAGCACAAACTCTTAAATTATACACTGATAATTGACTAAAATACATTATTTGTTAATTAATCAAACTAGCGTAGGCTCTTTAGGCATCATAAAGTGTTTCTGATTGCCAAAACAAAGCAGGATTTATTACTAATGATCAATGTCTAATGCATAATACTATAAAGATCTGGGGGGGGGGGGTGTAATTTATGCAAATTTGACCAATCAATCAGTGAGTACTGCCACCAGTACAAAATGTTAAATGTGTCTATGAAACGAGTCAGGATCGCAGTGTTTATTTAAAATAGATAGATTGCATTTAATTAAATCTCATTAGGTGTTTAATGTAATGTAGCACAGTTTGCCTGCTACCAATACATATTCATTATTTATTTATTTTATTCAGAAACTCATTCTTATTCAAGAGGCTACTGTGTCTCCAATCAAATCCTGTAAGCTATCGTTGTGCTGAAATTTCATTATAATAACTGGTGAATTACAGAAGAAAAAAGTCATTTTGATTTGAAGACTCTATTCATGGCTAATCATGGGTTTGATTGCTTCACACTTTCATTGTCTGTCAAGGTTCATTGTGCATTGCATTAATTGCCACACTAGTGTAATGTAAGTGGTTTTTAAAGTTAAAATATTTTGGAAGCTTTAAAAGAGTTCAGCCAATTTTAGAATGTAGTTTGCATACTGTTTAATGAGATTGTAAGTCTCCCTTAGATTGTAGCTACAGTACTTGAGTAAATGCAGAGCTGAGAATTTACAGAATGTATTGAGCTCGGCGGCCAAGTGCCTCGGCCAGTTCAGCACAAATTCCCTCATTCCAAGAAACGAGCCCAATCCTTTTATTATTTTTTACTTCATTATTTAATTGTAAAGAATTAATTATTATTAAATTATCTGAACACATGGTGAAATAATAGCTCAGCAGTTTTAAAGGCTGTGGATAGCAATGAAATTAGAAAATCAATCTATGATCACCAGGATTCCAGTCTTTCCTTTGGAGACCAGTGGGTCAGTCATAACGTTTAGAGCAAGATGTGACCAGGGGTCCGTTCTTCGTACAGTACATCGCTAACTCAGTTAGCTGGATTTGATTGTTGTGGATTTGTCCTGATCTTGGATTGTTTCATTCTTCGATGTGCTTCTCGCACTTGTTGTCATAGCAACATGTCCGTAAGCTTGAACCTGCTCGGTAGCAGGTTTAATTCATGTAAACAGGATTAAGGCTGCGCTCCTGCATATGATATGATTGATTGAAATGGTGAGGTCACATCTGATTGGTTAAAGAGCGCTGACGCGGACTGACTCACGTGGGAAAAGAAAAGTATCTTGCATATATGCCCCCCTACCATGGATAATCGCTACCAAATATTATATTAGAACATAAATTCCTAGGTTTATTATTATAAAATATGAGATTACTATTATAATAAACCCTAGGCACGAGACAGCCATCAAGACCATTAATACAAATTCTTGTATAATGTTTATTTTGTAACACATTTATTTTTCAGGGGTTTGTCATGAATATGTAAATAAATATTTATATATGATAAAAATAAATATTTTTATAATGAAAAATTGGACGAAATCATTTTTATTATAAAATAAATAATATAAAAGTATACATGTATTTGAAAAAAAATTATATATATAACATTTATTTTCATATTGCATATTTTATTTTATTGTCTCATGTAATTTGGAAGCCATTAACCTATGAATTTAAGTTCTAATAATCTTTAATAGTGATTATGTAGGGGGGGGGGGCAATCCATGGCAGGGGGCATTTCAGCGCATAACACGTTACAAAATAAATTGAGCTCGCTCTTTTGCCATTTCTTCAACCAATCGAAGGTCTTGTGATCAGTGTTTCTACTGTCGATGGATATCGCCTTTTAAACCAACGCACAAACGCTCAATAATCCTAGACAACTCAATCCAGTCATACTAATCATCAACAACAGGTGTGCTCAAAGAACCAACTTAGCCAGAACGTAATTAGCACGATGATCTCATCTTAGTTGTGTCAGTTCATCTCGGATGTATCAAGCTTCGTACGAAGAACGGACCCCAGGTGCATTACAAAAATGGCATAGGATCTAATTTGCCCGACGTTAAGGTATCTGGAACACTGAAAAAAAATCATACTTTGGATCAACTTAAAAAAAATTGCTTCAATTTGTTACAAGCAATTTATTTACTTTCTCTCAAATCAATTGTAATAATATTATTTAAGGTTTAATTTTGATTAAATATAAATATATTTTTAAGTTTCCCCAAAGCAAAAGAAATTCATCCATCCAAATCAGAAACAAAAGTTATTACAATGCCTTAGGCCAGTAAAACTTATTTTCTAACAACTTGATTATATCACTTTACAAAAACCTAAAATTTAACATTATATTTGAGTTTAGTGTTTACCTTGAAAGAAACAAATTACATTCATGTAGTATAAAGTAATAGGCGTAAATTATAGTATTATCTTTTTCATTATTCTCAAGTTAAAAGTATGATTACGTACAAACTTAATTTTATGAATTATACATAAAATCAACAAATAGTCTTTTTCTGAAATAAAGAAATGTACTTATCTCTATGCCAAAAAAGAGAAGTTACATTTATGAATGAAGTAAGTAACTTATTTTAAAAAAAATTACATTTATACAGTAAATGAAGACAATGAACAAACAAGTTCTCCTCAAAAACATTTATTTGTTTTTGGTTACCATCCTTGAAACCATACATTACCTATTCTTTTTGTTGTACCATTATTTCTCCAATTAAGAGACAGAAAACAAAAATTTAATAAAAAAAACAATGCACGTTTAGCACATAGATGAGGCCAAACAACATGGAACATTCATGTGCGACAGTAAGTCACAATCCCAATTTCATGTGGTGGCTAAAGACAGTCCTCTTCCTACCTGAGGACAAACAGGGCCATTGTGCACCTCACAAGTTCTGCCTGAGCTTCATCTTTCTGAACAACCTCATAAAAGAAAGGACATTTGTTAGACAAGTTGCTCTATTTGGCAAAACAGTGTCTGATGTATGCATGTAAAAATCACTTAATGCTCCCTATGAGTGCAAAAAAAACAACAACCTAGCATTAAGGTGCATCAAGTTAAATGTAATTATGTCAATGAATACGCAAAAACAACTGACATTACATCATATTGCCAAAAGTATTGGCTCGCCTGCCTTCACATGCATACAGTATACACTTGAGTAACATCCACTTCTTAATCCATAGGGTTTAATATGATGTTGGCCTTTTGCAGCTATAACAGCTTCAACTCTTCTGTGAAGTCTTTCCACAAGGTTTAGGAGCATGTATGTAACTAATGTTAATACATACTGGGGCTGCAACTAACGATTATTTTGATAATCGATTAGTTGGTCGATTATTTTTTTTCTTCGATTAATCGGATAAAAACTACCCGCTTTAATTTGATGTTTTGCTTAACTATATAAAACCATAAATCAGGGTATTATTTATGTATAAAAGTAAACTTTAAAAAATGCAATAGCCACATATAGTTTAATGATCTTTAATTTTGACATTTAAACCTTATTTCATGTAAATCAACATTTTTGTTTTTAACAATAGTTGCAGATGGCAAGTTGACTGTGTATGTGTACATATGTAGTTTAAAAAATACACTGACATATTCAGTTATTAAGAATGACCTCAATTTTAAATTGTCTTAAATTAATTAAACTTAATAAGAAGAATAATAGACTTCTAGATTATTATGATATTATTTTTAATTGAAGTGTCTCTTGCTACATCCTTTCACGGTTTATACATTATTTCGATCCTCTCGTGTATTTTATCCTTATATATACAGTATATTGTAGCGTTTTTCGACGCTAGCAGGGATCTTGGAGGACGAGTGAGCTTGGTGGCTACCCAATGTAATGACTGGGAGTAATTTATTAACTCAGCACAAGCATAAACAGACAGGTCAAACACACATACACATGCTTAAACTTGGCCGAAACCACTAACCTAAAACAAATGTCCCACCCAGGGTGAACATCAACAGAATGCTGGCCCAAAACCGGCGGTTGCCAGCCCCGCCCACGCCACACTGCCCCCACCCGAGCTGTGACTGTCCCCGGTCACCCCTAATTCTTCAGTCTCTGAGGCGTGCAGGCGGTCGGCGCTGGCGCTGTGAACGCCGGAGCCCTGCTGTAGAAGAAACGTGAACATTAGCCTGAGGCGGTCCGGCCTCCGCAACAGTTGCCGTCTCACCGGCATGCGGCTGGTAGGGAGCAAGACGGTCTCGGTGAAGCACAATCATACGCACTCGCCCCGCCAGCCGCACCCGGTAGACGACATCCGAAAGCTGAGCGAGCACCGTACAGGGTCCCACCCAGTGGGACATAAGTTTGGGTGATAGCCCTCTCTTCCTTCTCGGGGAATAAACCCATACTGTACCTGCTCTCCCGGCTCAAAGTCTCGCCCCCGGCTGTGAGTGTCATAAACCTGGCGGTGCTTAACACCGGCGTCCGCCAAGTGTTTGCGCGCTAACTCGTGAACCCCGGAACAGTTTTTCTTTCAAAGAACAAAAATAATCCAACCCCGGTTCCGTGGGTAAATCCGATTGTGGAGGTGGTCCGAAAAACAAGGTCCACTGGAGTGCGCAGCTCGCGGCCAAACATGAGAACAGCTGGCGTTAGCTGCGATGACTCCTGTACTGCTGTGCGATATGCCCAAAGCACGAGAGGCAAATGTTCGTCCCAATCGCGTTGCCGATCGCTGGTAAGTAGGGCGAGTTGTGTGGTGAGCGTCCGTTTAAAGCGCTCCACGAGGCCGTCACTTTGTGGATGAAGTGGCGTGGTGCGGGTCTTTTTCACCCCGAGGCGTACGCACACCGCCGCAAACACCTCCGCCTCGAAGTTGCGCCCCTGATCGCTGTGTAACTGCTCTGGAGCGCCGAACCGGCTGAACACCTCATCCACTAGTACTCGGGCCGTGGTGGAGGCGCTCTGATCAGGCACAGCGAAAGCCTCCGGCCACTTGGTGAAGTAATCCACGACGACCAGCACATAACGGTTACCCCGATCGGAAACGGGGAACGGTCCAAGAATGTCCACGCCCATACGCTCCATGGGTGCCCCCACCCGAATGTCCTGCAGCGGGGCTCGCGAGCACTGGGTAGGGCCCTTCTTCGCCGTGCAGGAGTCGCATCTGTGAACAAAGAGTTCACTATCAGTGTGACAGCCCGGCCAGTAGAAGCGAGCGCGCAACCGCCGCAAAGTTTTTGTCACACCGAAGTGTCCTGAACCCGTATGCCCATGAACCAACCCCAGCACACATGCCCGCAAAGTTTTTGGTACCAGAAGCTGGAAACATTCGCCAGCGCCGCACGGCCGCTCCCAGCGGCGGTAGAGTAACCCTTGCCGCAATGCTAGGCGGGTAAACTGTGAGTGAAGAGCCTTTGCCTCTAACCCCAGGTGAGTGATTGCAGTATAATCCGGTCTCAGGCCCGCTTTAACCCAACCCAGAACTTGATGCAGAACCGGATCACCCTCCTGCTCGGCTGCGAGCTGTTCACTTTCCAGCTGGGGCACAGGTGAGATGTCTGTGGGAGGTGCCCTCGACGCGGCAGTGACTCGGCTGCACACCGGAACGGTCGGCTGATCACCCCCGGGGGGTCCGGGGGATTGAACGGGAGGGAGGTTGTGCGTCAGTGGTTCCGGAGGTTGGCCTACGTCGCAACCGCGCTCCTCGACCCGCTCGCAGTACCGACAACGCGCTTCGCTGCATGGTCGGCGAGATAACGCATCGGCGTTAGCGTGTAGCTTCCCGGCTCGGTGTTGAATGGTGAAGCTATAATCCTGTAATCGCTCCAGCCAACGCGCTAACTGCCCCTCAGGTTCTTTAAAGTTAAGCAGCCAAACTAACGAAGCGTGATCGGTCCGCAGCAAGAAGGTTTGCCCGTATAAGTATGGCCGGAAATGTTTTAGCGCCGCGACGGCAGCTAACAGCTCGCGCCGCGTGATGCAATAATTCCGCTCGGGCCCAGACAACGCGCAGCTGAAATATGCGACAACCCGCTCTTGCTTACCGGAACCCTGAGACAGTACGGCCCCCAGCCCTACATCGCTCGCGTCTGTGTCAAGGATGAACGCGCGCGATGCATCCGGATAACCGAGGACGGGACACGTGACCAAGGCTTCACGCAACTGGGCGAACGCGCGCGCATGTACAACCTCCCAGTGTAACGGCTGGTTCTTTTTGGTCAACCCATGCAACGGACTTGCAACGGTGGCGAAGTCTTTCACAAACTGGCGGTAGTACGAGGCTAACCCGAGGAAAGTGCGCAGCTGCGACACATTTACCGGTTCTGGCCAATTCTGCACTGCAGCGATTTTAGTTGGGTCAGTAGCAATCCCGTTAGCACTAATTATGTGGCCCAGAAACGCGGTCTCTCGCTGCAGCAGCTGGCACTACCTGGGATTAAGCCGCAAGTTCGCCCGCCGAATAGCCACAAATACCTCCCGGAGATTAGCTAGCGCGCCCTCAAACTCCTTGCCGTGCACCAGTAAGTCATCTAGGTAGACGACGCAACGGTTCCGAGGGATATTCACCAGAACTTTATCCATCAGCCGTTCAAACGTAGCTGGGGCGTTGCACAGGCCGAAAGGCATACGCCGAAATTGCCATAGCCCTTGCCCGATCGAGAACACGGTTTTAGGGCAGTCTTCTGGAGCGAGCTCTACTTGCCAGTATCCGCTACGCAGATCCAACGAGCTAAACCAAGCCGAGCCTGCAACATGTTCCAGCGCATCATCTATCCGCGGCAACGGGTATGAGTCCTTTCGCGTCACCTCGTTTAATCGCCGGTAATCGACACAAAACCGCCAAGAATCGTCCCTCTTACGCACAAGCACAACCGGTGAAGACCACGGTCCGGACGCTGGCTCAATGACGCCTGAGTCGACCATCTCATGCAGCTTCTGTTCGGCGACAGCCCGTTTAGCTAATGGGAGGCGTCTCGGGTGCAACCGAACAGGAGCTGCGTTCCCCGTATCAATTTTGTGCTGCACCAGATTGGTATGGGTGCAATCGCGCTCGTCTACCGCGAAAACATCCGCGAATTCATTAAGGAACGATCTCAAGGTGTCGGTTTGTGTCAAATTCAACCCCGCGCTGCTACGTTTCAAAAGCTCATCTAGTATGCTTGATCGGTCGTGTACCGGATGTTTGTGTGGCGCAGCCTCCGGAAGTTCCGCCCCCCGGGTGTGTGCTACTTTCACATGCGGCTGTGGTTTAGGTGTTAGCAACCTAGCTCTGCCAAAATCCCCACAAAGAGTCCCGTCCGTTAGGCTGAGCACCGCCCCCCACTTTTCCAAAATGTCTAGCCCCAATATACAGCCATCCTCAATGTTCCCCAGCAAAAAATCATGAACATAGCTGTCCTCACCTACTGTATGTTGATTTGCACCGAGCGATGAGCCCATATCTTCAGATGGCTCCCAGACACGGTGCGGATGCTGAGGACTGGGTTGGGCACTTTGCCAGCGCGCTCGCCTGGTCCCAACACTCCGTTGCGGAGTAGTGAAACAGTGGAGCCGGTGTCCACAAGCGCCCGCAGCGGGACGCCGTCCAGCACACAATCCACATAGATCCCAGCGCGTTGTCCCACACGTCCCGAACGGAGATCAACTCCGCCAATTGGGGAAACAGAATCGGCCACATCGACCTACGTAGTTTAACGGCTGCTGGGGTACGTTGTCCTCGCGCCTCGAAACGTTAGGGCCGTAATCCTGCGGTCCCGGGCCTCTGCGTCGCCGCGGAAGTTCAGCGTCTTACTCGTAGCCTGGCCGTGACGGGTAGCCCTGTCCCCGGCCAGGTTCACCTGGCCTTACGCAGTGCCTCGCCCAGAGAACTGGGTGCCGCCAACCTAATGTGCTCGCGGAGCCGCAGCGGTCGGAGCCCCCGGAGGAATGCACGACGAGCTAGCTCTTCCTGCTGGTCGTGCCCGAAGTCAGGGTAGCCCCGCCGCGCAAGGCATCGCACCAAGTGAGCTTGGTGGCTACCCAATGTAATGACTGGGAGTAATTTATTAACTCAGCACAAGCATAAACACACAGGTCAAACACACATACACATGCTTAAACTTGGCCGAAACCACTAACCTAAAACAAATGTCCCACCCAGGGTGAACATCAACAGAATGCTGGCCCAAAACCGGCGGTCGCCAGCCCCGCCCACGCCACAATATATATATATATATATATAGACCATTTTGCGATACTAAACGTTCTCGTAATACGGCGACGTAGAGAGAGAAAAAAAAAACCTTGCCGCTACTGGGTTCACTCTGTTTATTTTGCCCTTTTCCCGCATTTCCCTCTGTATAGCATGTAGGATCATGGGATATATCCGGTCCTCCGAAGTGTAAAATGAATGTGAAGAAAACGCACGAGAAGTGTTTTCCTTGCGTTCGTTGGGATTTGAACGCCAAGAAAAAGCTGCATGCAACGTTTTTTTTTTTTGACACCGTATAACCGCAGCCGGACAAACGCACATCACCAAAGCTTGATTTTAACACCCGATAAGAGGCGTTTAATGTAAATTGCTCCCATACCTGGAGGACTTGGTGCGCGCGCTTTTTCCTGCAAACGCTTGTGTAACCTCCATGTGTGTCTCTTTGTGTATTTGTACATCTTGTGGTCGCGCTTCTCAGAAACGTGAGCAGCCCAAATAATCGATAACGGCATTTGTTGACAACAAATTTCATTATCGATAATTATCGATTAGTTGTTGGAGCCCTAATACATACTATGATTTAAAAAAAATAATGGCCCTGTGTAAAGATTGTGCTGTGTAAAGATTGCCATATTTGTGAATATGAAGGGGCAGATGTAGTTGTGTGGTTTTTAGATGTTGGTATACTGATTGGAAGCTCACAGGTTCAAATCCCAGCACCACAAAGCTGCCACTTGGATCTTTGAGCAATGCTAATTTATCAATTCAGTAACATTTTTCAGTTCTAAGGTTGAAATGCCTTATGAACAAATGCTTACCAGTGCTTAATCAGTTGGTCCACATTTTCCACTAAATACATTTCAGGAGATACTCTCTTCATACATTCACCTCCAGCCTAGGCTCTGGGAATGTAAAAACAAACATAGTATTGTTGGTTATGTTAGTGAAGCGTGAAAAATTAACGTGGCAGACATTGAAACCTGTATTCAGACAGCATACACTAACCTGTGAACAAGTTAAACTAAAATGTTTTATTCTGATAGTTATGTTTTAATTTAGTGTGTCACAGCCAACTTGATTTGGATGCCTTGCTCAGGTCCTGTGGCATCCATTCACAATATTACATTTGACACCAAGCTAATTTCTGCTTTTTTGACCAAGTACTGTACGTACAGTACATACCAGATCAAGAACTTGACGATGACTATTATATCTCTGGTCTTCTCTCTGACAATTCTTCCCTTTCTGATGATCTCAATTAATTTGTAACGTTGCTTGTCCAAGGAAACCAGCAATCTTCCTTGAAGTGGAGCAGTTGTAATTCTCAGAAACTCATTACTGATCTTAAAAAAAAAAAAAAAAAGAATAAACACAAATTGGACTGGCTCAAGTTTTTAGCAATTCTTAATTACAGCGTGTATAGAAAGAATCACCCCCCCACACACACACACCTTTAAAATAACTGCATTTTGTTGTGCTCACTACTGATAATACAATAAACCCATGAACATAATTCAGTTTCGCAGGATAATTTGTGACCTGTTGTGCAGGAGCCGGTCTCGTTGTTTCGGATGAGCCGCTTCCACTGAAGATGTCTGGCTGACGTCACTTCCTCCGTACGAGGACACTGAGAAGCTGCTTTTTTCCGAGCTCCACCATACTGACCAACTTTTAAACTTTTTTCGTCCCCTTACGAAGAGTGTACATAAAACGGATAAGTATCTTATAATATATTTACTCGAAACGCGTGTTATATCGTTAAGTTTTAATTGTTTTGCAGCAGACCGCTTTTAGCCGGCATTAGCATCGCTAATTAGCATTAGCATCGCTAGCCCGGCTATCACGTTTGTTTGTTTGTTTCTAAAGTTTGTTTTCGCTTCCTCACACCGATTATTTTCCGTGTTTAGACACCATGTCGGTTGTGATTCTGCCTCTGAGTGCAGGTGAGGAGACATTAGAGCTGCACTCGGTGGATTTGGAGGTGGAGGCCGTGGAGAAGCTGATCCGTGAGCTACAGGTGAAGCTGGCCCGGTTACAGCAGCGGAAAGCCACGTTGGAATCGACGCGGACCGACACTGACCTGTCCCAGGTAAATTCTCGGCATGAGAATTCTCCTACAACCTCAACCCCGCGTGTTTCTCTGCCCAGGTCCAACACACCAAGGACGCATCCCGCCCAGTGTTCCTACACCCCGGCGCCGGGACATCACGGACCCTGGATACAGCAGCAGCGGAAGAAGCACGCCAAGCCCCGGACGAGGACCTCACCACCACCACCACCCGTCTTCGACATCTCGACCCAAAACCGCTTCGCTCCTCTCCGCGAGATGGCACACGACGTCCTGGTCATCGGAGACTCCATCGTTCGTCACGTGCGTGCTACCACGGCTAAAGGTAAGGTGCACACACGCTGTTTACCTGGTGCACGTGTTCTTGATGTTGCTGCACAGGTGCCTGCTGCCCTGAGGAGGAACATTGGAGCTGTGGTTCTTCATGCCGGCACGAACGACACCAGGCTGAGGCAGACGGAGATCCTAAAGAAGGACTTCAGGAGCCTGGTCGAGAAGGTCCGCAGCACATCACCCACGACAATGATCATCGTATCTGGACCGCTTCCCACATTTCAGCGAGGAATCGAGAAGTTCAGTAGATTATTTGCTTTTAATGAATGGTTACAATCTTGGTGTCAACAACAGAAATTACGCTTTGTTGATAACTGGAATGTTTTCTGGGAGCGTCCTAGGCTCTATCACACCGATGGCCTACACCCTAGCAGAGCTGGAGCAGCGGTCCTCTCTGACAACATCTCCAGAACACTACGAACCATCTGACTGGCGGTAAGTCATACTGTAGATTCCAAACATATTAGCCACATCACAACTCACCGTAGTGATAGACGCACACACATAGCTTGTCCTATAGAAACTGTGTCTGTTCCCCGAATACTGAGAAAAAAGAATAAATTTGTTAAATTTGCCCGAAACAATCTGATAACCATAAAACCAGAAAAAGGCAAAATAAGTAGTCAAAATCCACCTCTAAAGTTTGGACTACTCAACATTAGATCCCTTGCGCCTAAAGCACTTATTGTTAATGAAATTATCTCAGATTATTGCCTTGACGCACTCTGTCTCACTGAAACCTGGCTTAAACCAAATGAATATTTTGGTCTGAATGAGTCTACTCCGTCAGGATATTTCTATAAGCACGAGCCCCGTCTAATTGGTCGCGGCGGTGGTGTCGCCACTATCTACAATGATGTACTCACTGTTACCCAGAAAATAAGGCCCAGGTTTAATTCATTTGAAGTGCTTATCATTAATGTTGCACTAAATGAAATACGTAATAAACCCTTGCTATATTTTACCTTGGCCACCGTGTACAGACCCCCGGGGCCATATGGCGATTTTCTTAAAGAATTTGGACATCTGCTATCAGACCTATTGGTTAACTCTGACAAAGTATTGATAGTAGGAGACTTTAACATTCATGTAGATGATGCTAACGACGCTTTAGCACTCACATTTATGGATTTACTAAATTCCTTTGGGGTTAAGCAAAATATAATTGGAGCAACTCACCGCTTTAATCATACGCTAGATTTAATTATATCCCATGGTATAGATGTCTCTAATATAGAGATCATACCTCAAAGTGATGATATCACAGATCATCACCTCCTGACATATACTCTACCCGTAGAACAGATTAGCTGTGTCTCCCCACGCTATCAATCTGTTAGAAATATGAATCCCACTACTAAAGACAGATTCACAAGTAATCTGCCGGATCTGTCCCAATTTCTTATTAGACCCCTAAATGCAGATGATCTAGATGAAGTGACTAGCAGCATGGGCACTATTTTTACCAGTACATTAGACACTGTTGCTCCCATCAGATTAAAAAAAGTCAGAGATAAAACATTGGCACCGTGGTACAACAGTCATACTCGCGCCCTAAAGAGAGCAACCCGTAACCTCGAGCGAAAATGGAGGAAAACTAAATTAGAAGTTTTTCGAATTGCGTATAAAGACAGTATGTGCAGCTATAGACAGGCTCTAAAAACTGCTAGGACCGAGCATCTTAGCCAACTGATAGCAAGAAACCAAAACAATCCCAGGTTCTTATTTAGTACAGTGGCTCGCTTAACAAAACCTAAGATGCCCGCAGAGAGTATCCCATCACAGTTTAGAAGTGAAGACTTTATGGACTTCTTTAATGAAAAAATCAATAATATCAGGAAGAAAATAATGGAGGTTCAACCTCTAATAGTATCTCACGATCCAGTTCAGCCTATAGCTTCACATTTAGATTTTCACTGCTTTACAGGTATAGGACAGGAAGAGCTGTATAAACTCATCACCTCGGCTAAATCAACAACGTGCCTGTTAGACCCAATCCCAACCAGATTTTTAAAAGAAGTGATGCTTACGGTTGGAGAGCCACTCCTAAACATTATTAATTCTTCATTACATCTAGGTCACGTCCCTAAACCTTTCAAGTTAGCAGTTATTAAGCCGCTTCTTAAAAAATCTAATTTGGACGCGAATGAAATAAAAAATTACAGACCGATCTCAAACCTCCCGTTCATATCAAAAATACTAGAAAAAGTAGTATCAGCTCAAATTTGCACATTCTTGCAGGATAACAACATCCTTGAAGAATTTCAGTCAGGTTTCAGGCCCCATCATAGCACAGAAACTGCACTAGTTAAGATTACAAATGACTTGTTTTTAGCTTCAGACCAAGGCTGCATCTCATTGCTAGTCCTGCTCGATCTTAGTGCTGCATTCGACACTATAGATCATAATATTCTCATAGATCGCTTACAAAATTATATAGGCATTCAGGGACAGGCACTAAAATGGTTTAGATCTTACCTGTCTGATCGCTACCATTTTGTAGATCTAAATGGAGAACCGTCTGGTATAATGCCAGTGAAATATGGGGTCCCACAAGGGTCAGTTTTAGGACCTCTGTTGTTCTCAATATACATGCTTCCCTTGGGTAACATCATTAGAAGACATGGGATTAGTTTCCATTGTTATGCTGATGATACCCAATTATATATCTCAACTAAACCAGACGAAATACCTAAGTTGTCTAGATTAACTGAGTGTGTCCAGGACATAAAAGATTGGATGACCAATAACTTTCTTTTACTAAATTCAGATAAGACAGAGATATTACTTATTGGCCCAAAAACCAGCACACAACAGCTTTCACAATTCAGCTTGCGCTTAGAAGGATGTACTGTTATTACCAGCTCAGCAGTAAAAGATCTGGGAGTAATATTAGACAGTAACTTGTCTTTTGAAAATCACATTTCAAATATCACAAAAACAGCCTTTTTCCATCTTCGAAATATTGCTAAACTTAGGAACATCTTATCCGTATCTGATGCAGAAAAACTAGTTCATGCATTCATGACCTCCAGACTGGACTATTGTAATGCATTACTAGGTGGTTGTCCTGCATCCTCAATAAACAAGCTTCAGTTAATCCAAAATGCAGCTGCCAGGGTTCTCACTAGATCCAGAAAATATGATCATATAACCCCAATATTATCATCCCTGCACTGGCTACCTGTTCAGTTTAGAATAAATTACAAAATAGTATTACTTACATACAAGGCCTTAAATGGTTTAGCTCCCACATACCTAACCAGTCTTCTGATACGCTACAATCCACCACGCGCCTTAAGATCACAAAACTCCGGACTTCTGGTAGTTCCCAGAATTTCAAAATCTACAAAAGGGGGTAGGGCTTTTTCATATTTAGCTCCAAAGCTTTGGAATAGCCTTCCAGACAGTGTTCGGGGAGCAGACACGGTTTCTCAGTTCAAAAGTAGACTCAAGACGCATCTTTTTAATCTGGCATACACATAACTCATCCCAGTACTCATACTCCAGTACACCTATACCGAATGGCAACTACGCTAATTCTCCCCATCTGTTCTGTATTTCTCTACCCATCCCGAGGCATCGGGAGATTTTGCCAGCTTCAGTAGACAAAGGCCGACCCTGCGAGGTTCCTGAGGCATCCAGAGAAGGACCAGCTCCAACTGGATTCAGCTTTATGATGGTTGGAGCTACACATGCTGCTCCTGTGCTTCCAGTGATCCAGACCTCATCTGCCCTCTGCACCTACTGACTCGTCCCTATGCTGAACTGGTCTTCATGACAATTTAAATAATTTCTGTCATATTGAATTTTCACCTGCACAACACACAAGATGTTATATCATTTCTATCTGTTATCGCCCAAATGAGGATGGGTTCCCTGTTGAGTCTGGTTCCTCTCAAGGTTTCTTCCTAATGCCATCTCAGGGAGTTTTTCCTTGCCACCGTCGCCGTCACCCTTGGCTTGCTCATCAGAGACATTTCATTCATTCATCTCATTATTATCTGCACATTTTTCTCACACATCCACACTTCCAATTATTTTCTTTTCTATAATTATTATTATTATTTGTTTTTATTTATTTATTTTCTATTATAATTTTATTTATTTACTTATTACTTTATATATAATTATTCTATATATATATATAAAATGTTTTTTTTTTTTTTTTTTTTTTTGTTAAATTTCTTAAATTTTTGTGAAGCTGCTTTGAGACAATGACCATTGTTAAAAGCGCTATATAAATAAAATTGAATTGAATTGAATTGAATAATTTAAATTATTCTCTGATATTATCAGATAATTCAACTACAAATTTTCAGTACTGCGTTATTTTGAGGGAGTTTATTTTAGGATATTTAGATTACACTGACGTTTACTAAATTCACAGCAATTCTATTGTATCATTTCCATTTCAAAATTTATCCACATAATGTTTTTATTTGTGCCTTGTGGAACTTATTTTCTGCAGTATGGGTAAAATAATGCCCTTTCAGAAAAGCTAACAGACCTGTAAACACAAAAGTGAATAAAGATTTCATGTTTACTTTTAAACTTCATTCATGACCTTAAATCAACGTGTCAAATTGCTGCCAGTGTTGGGGATTATATAATATTATATATATAATTATATATATAATTATAAAATATATTATATAAAGGTTTTAAGCATAACTATAAATACACTACAAACAGCACTCAGTCTAAATTGGCTTGTTCTATGTTTACGTCACTTGTAACGCTTGGATTTAGAAAACCGCTTGGTTACAAAAAAACGGATTCGGGAATCTAAATTGGGGCTTGAAAACACTACTTCCGGTATTGCGTAATTGCGACAGGACAAAACACGACGCGACACAAAACAATTATAATAAATTAAACCAAGTGTATTATACAGAGACAAATAACAAATAAACAAACACGGTGCACCACAAACCAATATATACAAATATAATACAAATAGCAACAGTGTGTGTGCGATGTATGCGGGTGTGTGTGTGTGTGTATGATTGTCCAGTGTCTGATATATGGCAAAGGGTATGAATGGGTGGAGTTGGAGAGATGGTTCGATCTCACCAGATGAAGATGGTAGGTCTGGGAGATCGAGAAACGGAAGGAGCTGGGTACTGGATGAAATTAACAACGAGTAATCCACAAACAGTCTCTCAGTCTCTCTCAGTATGCAGCGCGCTGTCTTCATCTCTCCGTACCGGCTTCTATGCCGGTTCCGGCTTTATGCCAGATCATGTGACCCACGTCACTTCCGGGTTCCCTTGCGTTGCGATCGCGCATGCGCGGGAACTTGCCCGGTGACCAAACCACTGTCAATGGGGAAAAAGAAACCGCTAGGGCACACCTTCGGCCACAGGTGAGCAGCATTAGGTCCAAGACCATTTTCCTGTTGTTGAAGGTGTCCCTGTTGTGTGGCAGTGCTACATAGACCCCCCCCCCCCAAGCCTCCGGCGTCTGAGGAGAATGTCCGCACAAGCACTTGAGATTCGCCACACTGTACAGATCGGCTTTTTGTGGGTATCCCCAAGACCTTGTGTATTTTTTCGGTCCTCTTTGTATTTCTGCTGGACCCTCCCACTTGGGCACTCGCTTTGCAGAACATCTTTTTGCTGTGGAGGAGGGAGGTCGAGATTTGACCCAAACCAGTTCTCCCGGTTCGAAGTGCGCTGCTTCCCCCCGGGTATTGTGACATCTGGCTTGTCTGGATCTGCGATGTTCTGCTCTTTGTTGGCCCTCCTCCATGATAGGTCTTTGTCGGGGTGATGATGGATGTTGGTCTTGTGTCGGTGGCACATGCTGCAAGATTTGGTGTATTGCCAGACGTCTTTCCGCACAGTCGGCCACCACGCCACCTCTAGTAACCTCAGCAGGGTCTTCAGTTGTCCCCAGTGTCCTCCCAGTGGATTGTCGTGAAAATACTGAAGAAAAAGTTTTATTAGAGACTGGGGGACAACAAGCTGGATTTTCTCCACGTGCCTTACTGGTACCCGGCGATACAGCATGCCCTGATGACATTCGAAGGTGACCCTCTGATCTGGTGTACCTCGGGTGATCTTTCGAGAGCAGCTTCGTGATAGTTGGGTCATTCTGTTGGGCTTTGATGATCTCGCTCAGGTCGCTCGGGAAGCTGGAGGCCTCTTTAGTGGACATGGTGGGTAGACGTGGGGTGTCAGCTCCTTTCAGCGGCGGGTGTGCTCGGGGTATGGCGTCTGGACCCGGATTAAAGTGGTCCTCGCGAACATTCTCTCCCCTAGTGCCACTCTCCACCTGTTGTTCCATGGTGCTCGCCGCTCCTCTTAACGCCACTCTCGTATTGATGTTCTCCCGGGCTCGCCCCATCTGTTCTTCCTCGGAGATATCAGGTTTTCCTATGAGACAGAGGGCGGGGTGTTCATCGGCGGAGTCTCCCAGGCGTTGCCCCGGCAGCTGTACCGGAGACCTCGGGTTGTCTTCCTCTTCGTCGAGGTCGTCATCCAGTATAAATGACGCCGTGAACGCCTGCTTAAAAGACTACCAGTCCTTCACCCTGCCTTTCTCCGTCTTCCACCAACTGAGAGCAGGCCCTCGTAGAACTGTGCCGAGGGTTCTCAGCAGCTCAGGTCGGGTCAGGGCTCTGATCTCCAGGTACTTCTCTGCTTACTTAATGAAGTTCCACACCTCAGCTGTCTCTGACGCGTCACAGTAGGCTGGAAACTCCACGCAGATGGATGGATGAGCATGCAGAGAAGAAGAAGAAGAAAGTGGGGAGGAGAGCAGAGCCGCGGAGTGTGCTGGAACACCAGGAGGAACGTCGTAGATGGCATGAGTGCTTGGTAGCTTTACCTTGGCTGTAGAGGTTGGAGTGCTGGGACGATGTGTAGGAGATGGTGTAGGGGTGTAGGCCTGTAACCTGTGGGCGGTGGGCGTACAAGTGGGACGCAGTCTCTTCATCCGGTTTTCCCAGATGGCGTCACGTCGCAGAAAACAGTCAACGATGGCTCTCTCCATCTTTTCGAGAGCCTCCTGGCAGTAGCGCTGCAGCCCTTCCAGGCTCGCGTCCACTGCGTCACGAAGACTGATTTCCCGGTTGAGACTGCTGTCCAGGGATTGTCTATAATCCTGCTCCATGGAGCTCACTTTATCAGAAAGCGCCCCCAAGTCCATCTTACATTGATACAGTTCAGTCTGTAGTGTGTGCACTACCCCAATATCAGACCCATGAACAATAATATCATTATCATCATCATTGTCATCATCATCATCAACTACCCAGGTTCAAACCCCACAACCACCAAGTTGCCACTGTTGGGCCCTTGAGCAAGGCCCTTAACCCTCAACTGCTCAAATGTATAATAAGATAAAAATGTAAGTCGCTCTGGATAAGAGCGTCTGCCAAATGCCTAAATGTAAATGTAAATCATGGTTATCAGATATATATAAAGAACTAATCAATGAAGTTAATTCGATTGTAGGGTTACGGCGTGTATAAAATGCATCCTCTACATCAACCAGCATGTTATTATCCACTACACAGTCAGCCTTAGCAGCACTACTAGCATTAGCCTTAGCATTAGCTTTAGCACTAGCATTAGCTTCCATCTTGTTCAGCCTTTTTACACAAAACCGGAAAATATCCCAAAATACAGATTCCCCGTGCGTACGGGCCACCACTATGTAACGCTTGGATTTAGAAAATCGCTTGGTTACAAAAAAAGGGATTCGGGAATCTAAATTGGGGCTTGAAAACACTACTTCCGGTATTGCGTAATCGCGACAGGACAAAACACGACGCGACACAAAACAATTATAATAAATTAAACCAAGTGTATTATACAGAGACAAATAACAAATAAACAAACACGGTGCACCACAAACCAATATATACAAATAGCAACAGTGTGTGTGCGATGTATGCGGGTGTGTGTGTGTGTGTATGATTGTCCAGTGTCTGATATATGGCAAAGGGTATGAATGGGTGGAGTTGGAGAGATGGTTCGATCTCACCAGATGAAGATGGTAGGTCTGGGAGATCGAGAAACGGAAGGAGCTGGGTACTGGATGAAATTAACAACGAGTAATCCACAAACAGTCTCTCAGTCTCTCTCAGTATGCAGCGCGCTGTCTTCATCTCTCCGTACCGGCTTCTATGCCGGTTCCGGCTTTATGCCAGATCATGTGACCCACGTCACTTCCGGGTTCCCTTGCGTTGCGATCGCGCATGCGCGGGAACTTGCCCGGTGACCAAACCACTGTCAATGGGGAAAAAGAAACCGCTAGGGCACACCTTCGGCCACAGGTGAGCAGCATTAGCTCCAAGACCATTTTCCTGTTGTTGAAGGTGTCCCTGTTGTGTGGCAGTGCTACACACTTTCCTATTAATTTTTACGGTACTTAAATATAATTAATCTCATGTTATTCGGCGCCGTCGACTTAGTGTAGAAACTCCAGTGTTTTTGAAAATAACCGCGTTAGTTAGCTAATGCTACTGTACTGTAGGTAATATAGGTGTTTTTAGCTACAGTAGCAAACACGGACACAAAACTCAATCTACAAAGTAGTTGTTCCGGACATAAATCATAAATTTGCTCATGGAAGAGATACATTTAACATAGAAATGACACGAGTTCGCTTTCTTACCTGTTGTTTTCTTTGAGAAACTATGGCCGCTAGCAGAATGTGATTCAGTCCGCGGTAATACGTCATGAGGTCACGTGACACGGCAAACCTTTGGTTTGAAGCAGAAATGTGCGTTGAGAGAACGGATTACATTTACGTTTAAACAGTTGCTGCGATGTTTGCAACATAAAAATATCAGTTTCGTATAGGAAACGTACTTTGTATCAACGACAGCAGTTTCACTTTTTTCAGTGAACCTTGAACTGGGTACAATGGTTCATGATAATATTAATTGGTGATTTGTTTATGATGGTCTGGTCAATGACATGATGTTTCAATGCAAACTTTACGCACTGTTGAGTTTAAGCCTTGTTGATATGCTGCCTTGGGTACAGCTTTATTCTGGCCACTGCCTGTGGCATACTCAGGCATAATCAACTCATGCATACTCAGCCATACTCAGATTAGGTGTACTCAGCTATCTTTACCCTAAAGCTGCCTTTACTAATCTATTTACATCCAGGTGCATGATCAAATATGCAGCAAAAAATAATTCAATGAATTAATCATAGGATGAATTGTGCTCTACCTGGGGTCACACCACAGTCAGCTCCATGTCAGCTTACCTTATTCGGATACCTTCTCTTGCTCAGAAAACTACAGGAAGCACTGAAGCAGAAACCCCTGTATACTGAGCTGGGTTACCGGAATACATGTCAGAGTGAGCAATAAGAGGGGGGCCAGGGAAGATATTTCTGCTATAGTTGTCACTGGTGGTGTTGGCGTGATGGATAGCTGGGATATTTTGAAGTTGAGCATGGCTACCTGTTGTGGTTGCTCCTCTACTAAGTGGTCCTCAGTAGCTATTGACTAGTGCCAGTAAAGCATTCCTGCTGCCTCCATGCTTAAGCAAAGTATATTGTCTGGGGGCAGAAACAGCAACCAAGGCAATAAATGACTTATTATAAGGAATGGCAAATGCAAAAATTTAAGCTTAAACACTAGCTGTAGAGGCTAAAATGCTAAAAGTGAAGGGAATTGACAAACTGTTTGTCAGAGTTCAAGACAAAATCACAATCGATGTAAGCAATCCAGAAGCAAAAAACCATGATCAGCAATTCGTATAAAGTACCTCAGGTGAGAAAACAGAGCTGAGCAGAAACTTTGCAGTGTGTTTCTGAAGTGTGCTTATATACAGAAGGTGAGGTAGTAATTGAGTCCAGGTGTGTGATCAGTAAATGGCCAAATTTGAACATGGTGTGGGGGTGCTGTAGTCCAAGGTTTAGAGTTTGATGCCAATTTTGGCATAGGCATGACAGGACACCTCTGTGCTACTATGGTGATAAAGGGAAACTTACTGCTATTATTGTTCTTATAATTATTACAGCCCATGTTAGCCTATAAACCATTGTCCCCATTAATGCTGTGATATTATTGTAGAGCTTCTGATGTGAAGATCACATCCATCATGCAGATCACTGACATACTGTACAACCAGTGTAGTTTGGATGCCTCACAATATTAGGCCCTATATATTTGCTCATCAGGCTTGTAGGTCGGGGTCTAATGAAATCTGTGCCTACTGTATGCATTTACACTCTTTGTGCATTTTGCATTCTGATTTTCAAATTTAGAGTTGTGAAAGCATAGCGAGAATGGTACACTTGCACAGGCCACTGCTCAGCAGTAATCTGTACATTTCTTCCACATCAGCCCTAAAGAATTAAGTTAAACTGAGCATCTTGTGAAGGCTTTATGGTTTTCATACGGATATCAGGAGCCATTTTGTTTATACATCATGTGTCGTGGTGCATGAAATTGCTTCCGTCTGCCTCCTTATTTTCTTTTACAATATAACATTGAGGTATATACACCCTGGGAAAGAATTGGGGAGGGACACATGAGCCAGAACCTTTGATTATGGCTGCAGAGAATGAATTATGAGTGACACAGGTTTTCACCAGAGGCACCATTTTGTCATTAAATATGTTTGGTGGTTTGTTTTTGTTTTGTTTTATATTGCAGTTGGGCTGAAGAAGAGGTCTGCAAAACCCTAAAATTAACTGATTAATTCTCAGTTCAAGCCAAGAGCAAAGTACTATTTTGCCCTTACTGGTGATATGTACTGTATATATCTCCAGTAATATGTAATATAATATATAAGCATCTCTATATTATTTTGCACCTATGCCTAAGAGGAGTTTGATCTGTTCTGTTTGTGCAGGTAAAAAGCAATCAAAAGCAGAGCAATAGGTTTGTTGCTGTGCCAAATAAGGACACTGTGGTAACGAGGCACAAGTGTCACTGCTGGACAAAAGATATGCTTTTGTAGGTGAATTTGACCTTAAGGGTAATTGTACCTTCAGCTGACACTTGCAAATGCTGCAGTAAATGCATTTCCATGTCTTTTCCCCTTTGATAGCTTACACCATAAACAGAAAAACCTAGGTGAGTCAGCAGGTAGCACTCCCATCTCATAGCTACAAGGTCCCATTGTTCAATCCATAACCTCTGCAGAGTTTTGCTTGTTCATCCTGCATGTGCATGTGTTTCCTCTCGGTTGTCCTGTTTCATACTACCTCCTAAACCTGACCTGCAGGTTAATGGTTGGTTAAAGTAACTTTTCTCTAAGTGTGAATGAATGTGTGAAAGCTTGTGATTTGCAATGGTCTGTTATCCCACCTGGGTTGAATTCCCCTGCATTGCTCCCAGAGTTCCTCAGAAAAGCATTAGCTCTAATGTGGCCCTGACCAAAATAACGTGGCCCTGACCAAATTGCTAAAGATTAATAAAAAAGTGATTGAACGAATGATTATGAGAATGACAGATGACAATGCACAGTATTCCATTATTATGGTTTACAAAACTTATTCATGGTTGCTGGCTTCAGGTAAATAGCAAACCTGAATAGAGTAAAGCAGTTACTGAATATGAATGAATACCCACTGAATGATAAGAATCTGAAACTTATTAGGATTCTTCTATTCCGGTAATATGTGTGGCTTCAAAACTCTAAAGATTATAACTTTAAAGGGAAAGGGATCCTTAGCAAACTGTTGTCGTGTGATATTCATCTGTTTAGTTGCAGACAGCAGCATGTTTTGTATGACTTTGTCTCATGCCATTTTGCAGCAATGTGACCTCATGTGAAAGGAATACTGTGGCACAGCGGCTTAGTGGTGTTTTAAAATTGCCAGAAGTGTATGATCGGAGTGTGGATGTGGGACCTGTGATGAGTTGGCAACCCATCCATGGTGTACTCTGCCTTGTGCCCTAACTTACCTGGAATCCGCTCTAGGCCCACTGTGAACACCCACAGGATAATCTGTGTAGGTAATGGATAGATTGGCTCCAGGCCCACTGCGATCCCCCACCACATAATCTGTGTAGATAATGGATAGATTGTTATAACTATTGATTACAGTTTTTGTTTCTGTAGATAAAGAAAAAAAATAAGGGATTTATTTCACATTTTTGAAGGTTTGGCTTTCTTCTGTCTACAATGAAATGTGTGCACTTTTAATTAATCATCATCATAAGCCAGAAGTTCATCATGTACATTGGAAAGCTACATTAGTAGCTAATACTATTTGGAAATATGAGATATAATGATTTATACCAATTTCCACAAAAAAGTATGGGTTACAGAGACATGAGCCACAGATTTGGGACAGGGGGTCTTCAGAGAAGCAGGGATTAAAGTGCTTTAGATGAACATCAAAGAATGCTGGGGGCCTGCTTCTCAGTGTGGGAACATGAAAAAGAATTTCCTCACGACAAAGCTGCACTGCCGTCCATTATGGCACTCTCTTCGAATTTTAACAAGCTTTCTCATGTCAGCAGTCGTAGTTTATTGTCTTAGAGCCAAATTTAATATGCTCTGAACCCAGCTGCTACAGGAAGGATGGTCCTGTCACCCCATTTTCACCAACTCTACTTTTCAACATCACTAAAGTCAGCAATCCACTTTACTGAAGACATGACAATGTTCTCCTTTTTCATTCATTAATTCACTGATTAATTCATTCAAACGTTTCTAAGTTTACTTGGCTTGTAGGATGAACCCATTCTATCAAAACAAACTGTATTTGAGCAATGTGAAAACTGAGATGATATTTAAAGATGTTGCACTCAGGGGAGGGACCAGCGGAACAGGATGAAAAGGATGCCAGAAATACTTGTTCATGCACATGTTTTCTTCTCTGAATGTCCTGCTATCGGTCATCTCCCACAAATGTGCTGATGTGCAAAAATGATTCATCTGCACTGAAAAAGCAGGTCTTAAAAGGAGGACTGGGGCTGTGATTTTACACAGTTTACATAGTTAACAGTGGGGGAAAAAGATAATGGATATAGGCTGCAAAGTGTTAATGTACATCTCACACCCTTATACCAATCTTCCTAAATAACTTATTTCCCCATTATTATTATTTTTTCCTTATATTGTGTTTGACTATCTCTAATACATGTATTGAAACTTAGATTAAGTGAGTCTTTAATAAATAATTAATATGAAAAGGCATTTAAAGAAATGTAAATAAAAGGTTAATAAACAACCAAAAGCCCCCAAAATAGACCCTTACTGAAATGCCAGTATTATATGTTTTACAGCAAGTGGGGCAGGGGTATGGAGGCACTTTTAAGAGTTTGGATGTAAGCTGCCCTGAGGGCTCCTCAAGCAGAAAATGTGGAGAGCTGCAATATGCGATATCCTTCTTGGATGCCCTGGGAGCACCTGACAGGGCAGCTTCGGATCAGTATAAAGTGACCTAGTTATAGCGATGCCACTGAGTTATCCCCCTGTGTGGCCATGGGCTGATGTTCCAACTCATTGCAGTGAGTATCGCAGCTTCTTAGCAGGTGCTTGGGGCAGCAGCATGTCGTGAGTTTCACTTAGCATGTGCAGCCTTTTACAGCAGGAAAATGGCATGTCTTTTTGCGGCCGACTGAGCACAGAACCTGGAAATATGATACTTGCGGCATAGTCCTCAGGAATTTGTAGCTGGCGGTTAGCTGCAGCATTCAGTTCGTAAGATCTAAGATCATCTAATGGAGAATGAATCAATCTCCTCTTGAAAGCAGGGGTTTCAGAATTGTCTTTCCCACTGTAATTTGCCAAGATCTTTCTTCAGAAACATGTAATGAAGAAAAGTAATACAATTTCAATCGAATTTTTGTTGAAGGAAAATCAACACTCTCTAAGGATGAATGTGACAGGCAGCTAATAACTGTCTCAAAAGCAACTACTGTTTTCTAACTCAGAAAGCTTTGTGCAAGAAAAGCAATGAGCAAAGCCAGCTTAACAGATGGAGCTCATAATCTTGTTGCAGTATGTTATTGACCTGCCAATCAAAGTGTCTGCCTAAAAACAGAAACCTATTAGCTAGTGGAATGGCTCATATTCTTAGCATCTTATTGTGTGATAACTTTGCTATTTCCAGTGCGAAAACAAAACATTTAGTATCAAGTCTCTGTGACATTCAAAAATGTAGAATGTTTTGCTGCCAGTGGGAAAAATATTTGACATTTGTTAACATGTTGTCTACAGTGAGTGCCATGGCTATTCTGTCACGCTGCATCATATGGGATCTGAAAAGAGGTCATTTGACAACCAAACAATAAAATTAGGCTTGGTTCAGACCTCAATCAAACTGACAATCAGAACTTTTTGGAGGCCTAAAAGATATCTGAAGAAGAATTATCAGTATAGGACATAACTAAAGCCAAAAAGAAGTCAAATGCTAATATGTGATGCACTAGCTTAGAAGTAAGGTTTAGTGCACAGAGTTTGTTTAAATGAGAAAAAAGAATCTTGAAAAATCTTTGATCTTTACATTAAAAACAGTTGTAATTTACATGTATGCATTATACATTACATTACATTAACTGTATAACAACAGCATTCTTCAACCAATCAGCTCTCAGTACTAAAAAGCATGCACAATACTTTGAAGAGGACCAGTGATCAAATGTCTATTAGGTGCTATTTATTTATTTATTTAAATTCTTAACATTATCTTTTCTATTCAAAGCAACCTATTCACAAATGCTTATTTCCATTTTCAGCTTTCTTTGAAGAATGACACTATTGGCTAGTTGCCTTAGCAACAGTTTTCTCAGATCTTTGTTTATTTCAGTCTTTTTTGTTTTCCTGAACAAATTTGCACAAAAGTTCCATATCCAGTTGTCTATTTCTAATATAGTACTTTTCTGTTATTATATTACATTAACTTTGTGCACACTTTATTCATAATGGTGTCTTATGGAAGCAAATTAGCATCATAATTATTTGAATTATATCAGCATTTGATAAAACATATTTTGAAATGTAATCACTGTTGAATTGTTCATTTTGAAATTTAAATACTACTGAATTTATTAAACTGAAATATTTGTTTGGGTCCCATGCTCACTAGCCCAACTTTAACTAAACTTTGACTAAATTCCTTTATCATAGTAAAATTACTAGAATATCTGACAATATATAATTAGTGTAACACACTGCAGGTACACTTACTGGGCTGCTTCCCTCCGCCATTACGGTGAAACACTTTCTCTTGCAGGTGTTTTCCGTCTTCTACCTAGACTCCCTGGGAGTCGGTATCGAAGACGTCCACTTCCCTGGGTCACATGACTGACAAACGGATTCCGTTCTGGCTCGATTGCTATTCTTGTATTGAATTTGTTCTTGAATTTCCAATCTTGATTTTTTTCTATCTGAATTTCACAGCTTGACTGTTGAGAATTCCATGTGACAGTCAGAGCACTTAAATTCAAATATGTTGCTTTTTAAAGACAAATACTGTATGTCAGTTGAATAAATTCAGTAGTATTTAAATTTCAAAATTAACAATTCAACAATGATTACATTTCAAAATGTGTTTTTCAAAGGCTGATATAATTCAAATAATCATGCTAATTTGCCTTCATAGTGTCTCGCATAACACATGGTTGTGGATTTAATTGGTGGCTTTTAGATACTGGACACATTTTCAAGTGAAGCGCTTAATTCCACTTCAAAATATTTTAGATGTCTTTACCATCTAGTCCAGATATTTGTCTTCTTCAGCCCTTTTTGTTTTCCTTTAGGACAAAAGTTCTACTTTCATTATTTTGGGATATTTCTAATATATTACAATCCTCTGCCTCCAGCCACATTAATGTGTTGTATACACATTAGATCTTATAATGATGCAGCACATGCCACAAGGATCTGGGTTTAATGGACACCAAGACTTGTGAACGACCCATTGTCTGTATATTTTATAGAGTGTGTTTACGACTATAATAAAATAAATTGTTAAATGCATGATGATTCTGAATGCTTGGATTTTGAAAGACCTTTGGGGTACAGCCTAGGTTTTGTTTTTTGCATGAGATCAAAGGAAACAGGCCACAGTTGCTTGGGCATGCTCTGCCTTCAGGAGATGTGTTTTCCGTAAACCATTAGCCAGGCTAAGGGGGCACCGCAGGCAGATGGTTTCAAACAGCCGCTGATGACATTCAGCAGCCCACAGCCATAGTGGCAAGAGGACCATCATCCATTTTAGCATGCACAAAAAAAGGAGAGAGCGTTTTACACAGTCTGGCTTCACCAGAAGAGTTAGTAGAATACTTATGAGGGCACAGCTAGCAGCACAAGTCCCCAAAAGCTCAAAGAAAACTTTTAATGATAGCTGTAAGTAAGAGGTTTGGAACTCCCAGGACGTAAAAACCATTAGTTAGAAAATATTGTATTGTGACAGAGATGCCCCCAGCTAAGGCCGTGTGCCGTGTGCTCTAATGCTTCAGTAGTGTAACAAATGACCTCAAGAGCTTGCAAGAGTTTAGCTTGTGTTTGAAACCTCCCTATCTGACACCAAGCTACATTATAAGCATTATATTGAGTGTATATTATATAAGCACCTATTAGTTTTTTTTTATGTATGCTGGGTATTTGGCAGGTAATCAATACAATCAATAGCAAACTGTGCCTTTTAGAATTGAAAAAACAGATTGAGAGAACAGCGAAAACAAGAGGTACTAAACTAACAAACAATTTAAAAAATGCATTTCACAGAACCCTAGGATAAAACAGTAACACAGTTATCAAACAACCAAAAACAATAAAACCAAGGAAATTAGAAGCTCACTGGTACTGTTTACTTGAAAACACCCATTCTTTCCTGCTGAAATGACCTGATCATATAGGTGACCATTGGCTTTATTACAACCAGCAGCATGTCCTTTCATTTTAGATCTTCAGAGAATCTCGCTCACCACTTTCTAATTAAAATATTCAAGGGGAAAAAAGATTCCAAACATATTCCCTCATTCAGCCATCCACAGCAAGCTGGCAAAGAAAGTGTCACTGCAAATGTAAGTTAACTAAACACACACACACACACACATACATGCACACACACATTTTGATTGTAATATTGAAACAACCCAATCAATATGCTTTTTAATAGAATAAACTGGACAATAAAGCCTTCGACTTGTCGAATACTAGTTAAGTACTTTAAAGAATACCGTCACTAACATTCTTTATTCTTTAACATGGTACGAGATAAAGGTTTAAAATGGCCTGAGTTTTACATTGCTCACCTGGATCCTAAAGATATAGACTTTGCAACAAAAAAGGTTTCTAGAAATCCGAATCTTTTGTATGTGATAAGTGAAAGTTACAAAAGCGACAAGATTTTTTAATTGGTCTAGATATGCACAGCTTTGTTTGATTTAGAGGATTAGCAGCTCAGGACTATGTCTTAGATGGCAGCAAATTATCTGGAAATTAAATCTTGTAAAAACTGTAAGTGTAAAAGCTTCTTAAATATTTTTGACATTCGTGTGCAGGATAAACATTAGTATTTAACACAAAGTTTGTGGGGTGTAACACAAAAGATCAAGGCTTTATACCTAATCCTTATTTCCTTTTCCTTGTTTTTGTTTTTCTATATATTGAAATCCATAAATTAGTTAAGGAGCATCCATTCATCACAATTAGCCATGTTTAAATAATGGACATTTGTGCCATTGAAATGAAAATTAAATAAACCTTAAGCATTTTCAAGTGTTGTTTTAATTATGAATTCTTTTAGAGATTTTTAAATGGAAAGCCAAACAAACAAAACCTTTTTCCTCGCTGGGAACCTGATTAGGTGTTATGTTGTTCAAGTTTGTAATAATGGCATAGTTATAATCCGCTAACGGCGGAGTGTACATAACAAGGGGGAGGGCCATCAGAACTCACCTGGGATGGATGCTACAGTATATGTTTGCTATGGTTATTAAATCTGTGTAAATAGGAAATGGTAATGATCTAGCAAAAGCAATCCATGCTGAAAGCACAATAGTTAATTCTCAGCAAATTGTATGGCTTTAAACATCAATGTAATTTTACCTAAATGTCCAAAATTCTGTCCTGTGGCACTGTAAACCCTTTATTAACATAGCTCTAGTGACACATGCAGAAAGAGTAAACTAGCTGCTTAGTTCACAACCTGTCCCGCAGCTCCAACTCCTTTCAGATCCAATCGTCACCATTCAATAATATTCAGAATTGCTTAGGTGACCTTTAATTAACTGTGACTTTCAACATTGTAACAATTATACCCTGTGCATGCTTCACTAGGTTTCATTTACCACAGAGAAACTTTGTTATAGCTGTTTATAATTGAAAGAACTGAGACTTTTGAGAATCCATAGTCATCATTAATTGGGGTGGTGTATAATAAAAGACCACAATCTATTTTTTAGGCCTGCTTGCTCATTGCAGCATACTTGAGAATCTATGACACTCCTCTTGTTTCCTGTCAGAACAACCTATTTGCTGTTTCTGCTTTGAATTATGTGTCTGCACTTTACATCCAGCTGCATATACATGAAAACAGAAAGTGTGTGTTCTTCTGTATTGGAGTGTTTCTATTAAAATGCGGTAGATTGTCACGGATCATAAAATTGGACAATGATCCTAAACCTCTACCTCCCCTATAGAGAGCCATATTCAGCTACCTTAAATGTCACACAGTAGGGTTCTGCTGTTTATGTCAGAAAAGGTTGCATGTTCTCATCAAGCCACTGTACACCAACAGACATCCTTGAGTTAGATAACAGTACTGTTAAAATGCAGTTCTGACATATGCCATATTATTAAGTTCTCTTATAATCCCATAATGTGTGTTTATTTGTTACAGTGCGCTCCAGTTGGCTTTTTATTACTACTACAATCTACTTCCAGGCCATTTTATGCCCCACTACCTGCATATCAGTATCCCCTTACATTTAGTAATGTACCATTCTATCATATCTTCTTCCATGTAACCCTTCTCTTCTTCATATCTGGTTTAGTTACCCACTGCTGTTCCGTAAGTACATTTCACTTCTATGTGTGTCTGGAGAAATAATGTCACCCAGGCCAGCTGCAGAATAAAACAATAAATATTCAAAGGATATACAACAGGACTCTGAAGTACTATTTTGGGCTACAAAGCAGTTTGTTAGACCACGGTGACTGACGTCTAACAAACCTTGTGGTCTGTGACCATTTGAACCAAGGAACAACTGCCATCTTTCAAAGTGTTTTTCATGCTTTACCTATGTACTGTACCCAGAATTAGATAACTACTACATAAGAGTTAGATGGCAGAGCATACTTAACTAGGGGGTGGGACTCCACGTAGCCTTTTAGTAACCCCCAGCCCCCCCCCCCCCCCACCCAAGGTTTGCAGGTGGCAGCGGCTGAGATTTCACACCTTCACGATATATGCGCGACACCTACTCATTAAATTTATACCTCATTGAAGCGTACTTGCACACGTTTGAGAGGGCCGCTTAGCCGGAAGGCTGGCCGTGTCCATGAATGGAGTGGCATTCTTATCCTGCTGCTATCAGGTGAGGCACAGCGTGTGTATATTATCTAAGGAGGATGCAGTGAATTATGAGTTGTTGAAAACTGAGATGTTGGCCTGCTGTGCGATTTCGAGTGCTTTAGAGTTTCACAAGTGGACTCATGATGCTCAAACCGCACCCAGAGTGCAGCTTGATCAACTCAGCTAAATCGCAATCAGGTAGCTCCAACCAGAAAGTCTTATGCCATTCAAAGTGGCAAAACAAGTGATGATGGACTGCATGCTTAGAGCCCAGCTGCGAGAGTAGCAGAAAGCTGTGGGCATGAGACATCCAGCGAACATGTAAGAGATGTTCAGCAAGCTGGAATGCGCACTAAACACTGATTCCCTGGGACAAGAAAAGAAAAGAGTGAGTGACAAGTTTGCACTAAGAATTTACTCCCCACTATGGAAAGCACAAATCCCCCTTCCCGCCGTCAAGGCCGGAATCCCTGACTGACAAGCTGATGTCGTCAGAACCCCATATCATCTGTGTTAATGGGATGTGGGATGTGCCGTCAATGCACATCATAGTCGAAGGCCACCTGGGTAAATACAACTTAAAGCTGGCATAATTACTGAGATGCCTGATCCTCTACTTTTAGGTTCGAGACTGACCCTGCATGCATCTTGAAAGAGCTAATACAGAGCAGAAGAAAAGGTCGAGCTGAAAATGCTCGAGCTGAAAAAAGGCCAGCCAGCGTGGTTTGTGCAGCCGCCTAGTGATGCCAGCGACGCTGAAACTGAAACCTTTAACCCTTATCTCCATATCTCAATCCCCTGGCCAGCCTCAATGTTGTCAACTCTGTCTCACCTGTCAGCGAATGGGTCCAACTAAACCCACCCCTGCTCCGCTAATCCCACTGCTGATCATTAACGTACTGTACCCTTCGAGAGAATTGGCATGGATCTGGTTAGGCTGCCACCCAAGTCTGCAAAAGGTCATGAGTATTGTACATCCTAGTTATTGTTGACTACTGTATGCCACACGCTATCCCAAAGTGGTCCCGCTGAAGTGTGATAAGTGCAGGCTGTTGCAGATGAAGCAGGACAGCACATCAGTGTCTGGTGGGTGGTAATTGGGAGGAGCAGCCCTCTCAATTTAAGTCATTCATCAATTACGTCGAAGAATTACAGTCAAACATTAAGGAAATTCACCCTCTGGTACAACAGCACATGGAAAAGGGCAAGGGGACCAGAAGCATGCCTATGACCAGCCGGCTCAGCAACTCAAGTTCAAGGTGGACAACTGCGTATTGCTGCTCCTTTCCGGTGCTATATAAAAGTTCCTGGTCCAGTAGCAAGGACCCTTCATCCTTGTGGAAAGAGTCGGGTCAGTGAACTATCGTTTGCAACAGCCAAGTACTGTGCAATATATTAAAACTCACCAAACACTACAATAAAAATGGCTCTTTAGAACATCCCAAGAAAGCAAGAACAAAACTTACCAGAGTTTTGGATCCCTTTAATATTGTTTTACATATTGCTTTATTCTTTTGATACCTTTAAACCGATGGAGTTTTATGCACTTATAAAGTACACACAGCAGCAGAAAAGAATAATTATGGATTTCAGCAATCTAAAATAGTTTAGATTTTGTTTCTAGATGTATGTTTGATGCTACTGTAGGAACTGTTGTAAATGTAGGAAATTTCATCATTCTAATATCAGCATAAATGGCTTAATCAATGCGTGCTCGATCTTCTAGTTAATCCGTAACGACAATTGAACAAAAGCTCAATTATGTCCCCAATTACCAATTATCCATTTCAATGTCATATTCATATCTTTCCTAGGGGTATGGAAAAAAATAATCACTACAAACTCAGCAATTACACTGAAAATGATCTAATAAAAGTTAGATTGTATTATGTCTTCCTTCATATCATCTGAGTCATTTAAGCCTGTCGGTGCAATATAATCAGCAGATCCCAGTGGGTGTGACACCTAAACCTTTTGATTTCCATTATTCAGGACTAGCCTGATATGAAAACAACCAGGGGTTTATTACCTAAGCCATAACGCCATAATAATTTGTATTTCACAGATAGTCACAATATATCCGTTATTGTGTTTAATAGAATAGAATAGAAAATCTGAGAAAAAAAATAATCGATTCAAGAAGCCAAAACATATTGCTTATTGGTTGGGATTTTTTTGTGTTACTATTTGCAAATAAACTGCTAATAAATTGGTGTAAATACAGAATCAATTTTAACAAAAATTTTATCGATAACAATGTGATGTTATAGAGATGTACTCAGCATTACTTGCTTCAGGGAAGCGTTTATTCTAAAGCCACATTTAGCAAATATGTGTTTGCTACACTGACATTATTCATCTAAACATAGAAACCTTCCTCTGTGTGACAATCTGCACTAAATATTCTTGATATCAGCTTCTGACTTCAGTGTTGAATATGAATTAACTAAGAACTTAATTTCTTTAACGATTAATGTAATCTCAATCTTCAAATAACACTGAAGCCAGCCACAATAATCATTTAGGTGATTGGGCCAAATTAAATTTCATTGACCAAGCCCTCACTTGTTTGAACTCTAAACACATTATTAATATTTCTTTGCACATCCATACTTAATTGCCTGTAAGGATCCGATTTGTAATTGTGCTTTAATTAACTCAAGTTAATAATTAACAGCTGCTGCTGCCTAATAAAGTAGAACACTGCAGAGGTCTTATCATTGTAATCTCCATGAAACTGCTGTGGATGGAGGTCTGGCATATACAGTACTGTAGAGCTCGTAATCTTGTGAATGTGGCAATTAGTCATTCACTATGTACAGTACCCTATTCAATCAGAATAAAAAGCTGGATAGAAACTGGTGTTGTCAAGCAAATTTATATAGTATATACATTTTATTTGCATTAAATGCTCTCCTTAAATCCTCACAGATATACTATTGGTTTCCCTAAACTAATTTCTGACTGAATAACTACTTCTCTGAGCTGTTGGCCAGTTTCGTAGAAGCATGGACTCATACTATATGTAACCTACTGATGTGAATAACGAAGGGCAAGCTGGAGCCTGGCTGTGAGCGGTAGATGTTTTGTTATTCTGTCTACCAGTAAAGAAGTCACACAAAATAAATCTGACATGCAGAGAACAAAATGAAACAAGGTGGTTTGTGAGAAAAGTTGACTGTGATATTGACCATTTGATTTGCATAAAAGAATAAGTTTCCCTCAGATCTGACCTCCAAACATGAAAATCTGATGAATTTGATCTAATACAGATCATTAGGTTTTTCCAAAACTTGTGAAGTCCGTGTCAGCTCAAGTAACAAGTGTTAGTGGCAGTCCTCAGTATTGGAAAAAGAGGGGTGCCAAAATTCACATTCAACACTAGTCACAGAAGCACTTTTAGCAAGAAATCACATCTGATAATGTTATCTCATCATAAACAATGCTTTATCTCTTTAGTAATTGCTTTTAAGTCATTCCAAACTGCCTCTCAACTATCTGTTTCAATCTCTCATTACTGCTAGTTGAGCACATGAGCTTCCACCAACATGCTAGCAGATTAATGACTCAGCTCACTTGCTAAAAGGAGCTGCAAAGCTATCTAACTTCTAACACAAGGATGGATTCAAATTCCTCTCTAATACATTGCTTTGCGTGTGGAACAATAGAATGTACACTTTTTTTTTTTGCACTATCTGCGATTCAGGCCCAAAGAAGTTAGTTAGGTAAGGCAATAAGATGGAATAAGTGGAGACATAAGGAAAGACTAGATTAAAAGCACTGTCCACCACATAGCTTATTCTTTTTGCTTTTTAGCTACAAAGTACCAGTAAGAAATTTGTGTAAATATTTTAAAGGTTCTATTTTTCACGAAAGCGGTTGTCAATAAAATAATAATGTGTAATGAAATTGTTATATTAACAATTAGCTTTTTTAAAATCACACACACACACACACACACACACACACACACACACACACACACACACACATATATATATATATATATATATTCTTTTTCTTCTTCTTTTTTTTAATTCATGCAAGTAGTTAGTTGTCAAGCCCTTCAGTACAGTATACAAACGAAGTGATACAGAGCAGAAAATCCATTGAGATTGGTAAAGTTTCCATGGATGTGTATTTTAAAGCTTTTTATATTAATTATACTGTATGCACAAAAATTTCCAGGCACCATAAACCAGTTTTATTAAGTTGCCCCTTACTAACCTCTTTCCCTCTAACAGTTCTTCAACAGGCTTTCTCTAAGCATCTACTGGAAAATTCAGTCCCAGTGGCATTAGTGGGGTCAGGAATTAAAATAACAAATGTTTCAAATTTATCCAAAAACTAGTTTGATAATGCTAATGTAAGGAATCTCTGTAAGCCAGACATGTCTTCTCATCCTGCTCCCTACTCACTCTCTTAACGTAAATCATACAATATAGTTAGGATTTCCATCGAACACTTACCATTCAAAATGGCTGATATAAGTGCAACCCAAAACCACTCATCCCCAAAACACTTTATATAGATGTTATTATATTATTATACAACCAGTTAGTGTTCTTCGGGATTCATTTATTACACTGCTAGTCAGTAAAGCATGACTCATCTCTCTACAGAATTTGTTTCCACTGGTTCATGTTTCAGTGCCAGTGGGCTTTACACCTCACTAGACAACACTTGTCGTGGTGATATTAGATGATTGTGGTTCTCAGCCATGGACACACAGGTTGTTCAGCTCAGAATTAACAGGTTTTAGCACTAACTTTGCTTCCAGAGATATTTTAGCACTTGAGAGTGAATAGTTTCAATTGAATCCAGATTATTTTTAAGCACAGTGTGCTTAGGATGGCCCCATTCTGTCAGTTTGTGTGGCTTGGCACTTCACTACTGAGTTGTTGTTGCACCTACTCATGTCCATGTCCACAATATCATCACTTACATTTGACATAAGCAGATGTAATGAGACAAAAATGCTGAACAGACTTGCTGGAATGAAGTATGCCATGACTCCACATTAGAGATATTAAACTTTTTTTTTTTTTAACACAGTTTAAAGAACATATACTTAAAACTCATCAAACACTGCAAGCATGACTTTGGTTGGCTGTGAGAGATATTAAAAGTGCTTGGTTCACTCACTACGTTTAAACTGTGATATTTTTTCCACCCCCTAGTTTTTTAAGCAGTAATACGTCATCCACGATACAGCAGTCCTGGAGCAGAGAGGGTTAAGAGACTTGCTCACTGAAGCTTGGCAATACTAGAATATGAACTCATGACCTTCTGATTAGTAGGCTATAGCTTTAAACACTGAACCTTAATCACTCTACCAGCACTAATGACCATTCAACCTCCCTGCACACAACACTGCAAATGTCCATTTTGCCTGCATAATCTCATACAAGACCAGGGCGTATTGTTCGCAGCAGATGTTTTTAATATTCCTGGGTTATCCTTATCACTGCACAATTATACGGTATGTGATTTAACGGTTTGGCTTGATTTCTTAATCAGCTGGGTCAGGTGTGTTGGAACAGGTCACAACCTTGTAATGATAGTGAAAAATATAATCTCAGATTTCTGAAATTTCTAGGAAATCAGCACAATTATATCAATTGTATGACTAAGGATTGGCATATGATATTTTGGTGGTGTATCCATGTCTGTCGGATTGAGAAAGAGAATCGCTGTGGGGAAAAATAGAACCTGCATTCTAATAAACAGTCTCATCACATTCGATATGGAGTATTAGAGCTTGCGAATAACCTTCTACAAATAGGCAAGCTTTAATCTTAATCTTTTATGAGATGTCAAGCTCCTCAGGGCAAAGAGTAGTTTTTTTGCCATCACTCTAGTGTGAAATAAGAAAGTGTAATGCCTTGGCTAGAAAATCATCTCTGATTCACATTGAATGTGCTGAGAAAAAAAGTCTCTATAAAATATATCTTCTGTCATGAGCAGAAAGCCATCTGTAACCAGCAGAGGCTTCAAATGAAACAGTGGTGCGCTCAAGGAAACATTTCTCCAGTACAGAGCATATGCATTCTGTAATGAACTCTGCAGTGGATAACCATTTCACCATGCTAATCAATTTCAGACATGGATTCACCCAAAGGAATTAGATAGCCTCTGTTTTGCATATTATAATTCTGTTGTCTCCTTTTTCAATTGGTCACATATGACTGTGTGACACCTGGCTGTGCTACTCTGTGGCAGACGGTGTCTCGGTTATTCCACTCAGGCTTTTGAGGACATCTCAACCTGCTGCGTTCATGAGCACACAAAACGGAAGCTCATCAGTCTCTATAATGTGCGTTTGAATTTTTCGTCCTCGCTGCCAAAATCTTTCAACTCCATCTGATCAATGTGCAATCTGTCTTCCTGCTGCACAGCATACAAATGCTCGGGTTTGTGCAAGAAGATTTCCCTGATTTCAGTGAGAGATGATTGCTCATGCTGTGGATGTGTCGTTTGATAGCTGTGCTAAAATTGCTGTCAGCGCTTCAAGCAAACCGCTTCTGTCCTGTGCATCTGATGCAGGCCTTCCTGTGATGGGTGGAGAAAGGGAGAGAGAAAAGATGAACATTATATCAGAGCTCAGTTGCAGTCAGTGCACTGGTCCGTGGAATCTGCTGTCCTTGCAACCCCAGGCCAATTAATCTCAGCTTTGTTCCAATAGAAGGCAGGATAGTGTGGGAGGGATGAATTTCATAAGTTTGTCTATACCGCTCTCTGATCTCCTAAGAACAAGCTGAGGTTTGAGGCTATTGCCGTTATCCAATTATTTCGGCCTTCAGCATTAGCCAGAGGAGCAGATACAGTAATATAAAACTGAGTAAAAAAATACTCACTATATAGAATAACGTCAGCCTGAAATTGAAAAAGGCTAATGTTATGCATAGTACATTTTCTACATTTATGTGCAGTATAGGTCTCTTATTGTACTCTAGCCCAAATTAGGGCCACCGAAAGAAAAAGAAGAAAAGAAGTCAACTTTCTCTTTTTTATTGCTAAATATTTTTAAGTCAAGAATGACAAAGCCTCTACATGAGTTTCACATTAGCAGGCTGTTCATGCTACAAATCTGTACCTTTATCATTGAAGCACAAGAGCAAGCATCCGCATTTGTCAGTATTCTGAGACAGAATATAAAATTCTCAATATCACTCAAATGCAGCAGGTGTGACTTGATACCTTGCAAACGCATTCTGTATTAAACTTCACGAGACATTTGTTCAACGCATTGGAAAGTTTACTAAGCGAAATCAATAAGAGCTAAATAGTTTTTAAAATCCTATTATTTCGCTCTTGATTCTACCATGTTTTGCATTTCATTTATTATCTGCCTGGTGCTGCAGAGTATAACTGGTATTTATCAGGCAGTTAATAGCATCCAAATAGCATAATTTCTCAGAAGACAAGGAATACCCTCACAGAGGAAAATCACTGCATGAAAATAAAAACATTTACAACATTCTAGCCAATATCAATTCCAGATATGCTATCAAGGAGATGCCTTAGTTTGTTAAAATATCCCTAATGCTTAAAACAAATAGATTAATTTTTTTCCCCTTCCTTGATGAATTTGATAACTGTGGCAAAGCTATGCTAAAGCAGTTGTGCTCTACCTCTGGTTAAGTACAATTGTTGGGTTGATGAAGTACATCAAGCTTCAGTGCTCTTTGACAAAGTCATTTGATGAAGACAGATGGTGGAGCGGTCCGCCAGCCGGCTTGCTGAAATTCCATTAAAACCATTTGTTCCCAAGCAATGTGTTATGATATATGGGAGTCCTGGTCTTAAGGAAATAACCCACTGGACTGCCCTTGAACCTGAGCATTTTGGCCTGTATTCAATCATGGTGTTCTTAAGTCCTACAAGATGCAATGAAGCACAGATTTTTTACTATTGCTTTAAAGACCTGACCTCAATAAGAGAAGAATCGACTTATGTTAATTCCTACGAAATGTGTTCTATCATATTAAGATTCGACTTTGGAGAATTTGCTGTCAAAGCAATAGTTAAAAAGATGAAACTGCAATATTTCCTAGGAGACTGTAATATAACATTGAGTAGGTGTGCAAAGGTAAGAGTGGACTGTATATAAACAAGGATTATTCACATCAAATGATCGGCTTTCCCGCATTTTACAACTCCTATTATCTGCACACATATAAATACAGTAGACACTGTTTCCTTAGATTTGCGGCAATGTTCAAGGTAAATTGTTCCCTAAAGATGGGAAAGATTATGCTTATATAAACATTATTCTTTTACAGATTACTTGCAGCTACTTTGAATTCATTCCTACTTTTTAAGATTTGCATTAAGCTTCTTTTTTTCTTAATCACTGTCTGAGTGCCTGAAATGATGCTGACCTTAACAAGAGGATGTAATAATGCTTTACGAAATGTAAATATCACCTTCATATTAATATTTCATCTGGACAACCTAGAGCACTTCATTGTTTATATTTAATTTTTTAACAGGGTGTGAATTTTCTACTTAAGTGTAATGTGGGTAGAAGAAAACAGACCTGATCAGATAGGGGCATTGTCAAATACGAAAACAATACGTTGCTAAAATTCTTGAAAACCAACCTGCTCTTAATGAATTTTATACAATGCTTAGTTGGACAATAATTTGTTGTTGATAAGTTGCTGGTAATAGAGCATAGCACTACAGGAATGTTCAACTTTATGTACCACTCCATTTCCATTTCATGTGTTCAAATAATCATTAACCCCTGAAGAAGGACAATACTTGGTGTGTGGAACAACTGATTCTACACCCTACATACAGTACTGTAGCTAAGTTAAGCCTTTATTTGTCACATATACATTACTGCACAGTGAAATTCTTTCATTGCAGATCTCAGTTAGGAAGCTGGGTCAGAACAGAGGGGCAGCCATGATACAGCACTCCTGGGGCAGACAGGGTTAAAGGCCTGGTTCAGGGGCCCAACAATGAGTGGCAGCTTGGTGGAGCTGGGGCTTGAGCCACCGACCTAATGATCAGTAACCTAGAGCCTTAACCCGTGGGCTACCACTGCCCCAACATACAGTAGCACACTAGCTTTCTATTTTACACTTGTTGGGATTCAACCTCGGAACAGTCAGTTAGCTGAGGCTATTCTAAGTTGAAATAAAACAGAAACTTACAAGATTTGCAAGAACTCCATGATTTATTATCCTCATGTTTTGGCTACATAGTACCAGTAAATATTTAAAACTACCTTCACCCCTGTTTAATGACACTTACTGTCAGTCATTACATGTCACCAGCTCAACACTATGTCCACCAGGCATTGACGGATATGTGTCGGTGGAGCAAAATAACTGGTGAAATATACATAAAAATATATATTGATAATAAATTGCATTTGTAAAACTGTTGTATAAAACCAACAACACACACGAGGTTGTGCAGTTGTACTGAATATCCACACGGCTGTAGTGCCTTTGCCACTCGGGCTGTGGCTTCAAACGAATTAGTGCATCATAGCTGTGCTGATTAAAGCACAACAGCATTCTTCCCGTGTAATATTGCTTAAATGGCAAACTTTCTAAACTTTGGGGTTTCAAATCCTATTGTACCTGAAATCTAGTTTGGATAACAGAAGGTTTTATTTAATTCTATGCATATACTGCATATATTGAATTATATCCAATTTCATAATAATTAAAAACAGATTACTATTAAAATTTCATTAGCCTTCATTCAATTTGTGGCTCCTCTAAAAACAATTTTACATAATTTTCAACATGCTCTCAGTGCAGCACAAATATATTCCAAAATATTGAACTTATTTTAAGCATATTGTTCTGTGGCACATTTGTGGTTTCTAGCTAGTTACTGTATACTACAAATTACATTATTGATGACATATTTTTCAGTGCAATCACAAGATTAGTAATTTCCCTCTCACCAGACAGCTCTCTGCTGTCATAAAAAAGCTTCCAACCTGGGAGAGTATTTCCTAACATATAATTCCTCCGAGACACGTTAAACCAGCCAACCGGGTCTTTCCAAACAGCTGCTCACGCTGCATCATGGGGCATCATACCACATTCCAAGGAAAGTGCTATCTGCCATCTTCCACACATGAGCTCACAGATGCCGAAGATTGGCTCCGATTGCTGTGATTGACAGAGAAGAGAGAGTAATGCTCTTCCACCCACACAGAGAGCTTGGCAAATATTGCTCTCTAGACTGCCAGCCATGGATGGCTGTTGCATCGTTGGGATATTCAGTTTTCTGACAAAAGGGCAAACACTTTCCCTTTGCATCCATTGGGCCCTGGGATTGCAAGACACATAGAGCATTAAAAGAGATTTGCAGTTAAAAGTATGCAAATAATTTTCCTTTCAATCATTTGACAATATTTTATAAGCATTTTTTTTTTACTTAGCTACATCACAGAAAAAAAATTATTGTTTCACAGTTTTGCAGAATGGGTTACTTTGAGCCAATGAAAGGAGATATAAAAACTCTGTCATGGTTTAAATGATGGGGTGTGGTGACTTCATCCCTTATGATTCTCTCTAGGTTACGATGTTAGTATTATACCTGTAAGTAAGTGATAAGTAGTGTGATATTCATCTGTTCATTAAATAAAATTTTATTATATTACATTACATTACATTATATTATATTATATTATATTATATTATATTATATTATATTATACAGGTCCTTCTAAAAAAATTAGCATATTGTGATAAAGTTCATTATTTTCTGTAATGTACTGATAAACATTAGACTTTCATATATTCATTACACACAACTGAAGTAGTTCAAGCCTTTTATTGTTTTAATATTGATGATTGTGGGATACAGCTCATGAAAACCCAAAATCCCCATCTCAAAAAATTAGCATATTTCATCTGACCAATAAAAGAAAAGTGTTTTTAATACAAAAAAGTCAACCTTCAAATAATTATGTTCAGTTATGCACTCAATACTTGGTCGGGAATCCTTTTGCAGATTCTTGTGTCTTGTGTCTCTCAACTTTCTCTTCACAATATCCCACAGATTCTCTATGGGGTTCAGGTCAGGAGAGTTGGCAGGCCAATTGAGCACAGTAATACCATGGTCAGTAAACCATTTGCCAGTGGTTTTGGCACTGTGAGCAGGTGCCAAGTCGTGCTGAAAAATGAAATCTTCATGGGTGAGGTGATGAAAGACTTGAATTGTGACAGGTGGAATACTGGGTGGATCCGGAGCGCTGCAGGCTGCTGGAGCCGGTAGGTGACAGGGTTAATCCTGTGGGTGATGCGGTATGGTCCGATGAATCTGGGTGAAAGTTTTCTTGACTCGGTGTGGAGGTGGAGGTTTTTAGTGGAAAGCCATACCTTGTCACCTACAGTCGTCCCGGAGGATGTCGACGGCGGTGTTGGTGGGTGTAGCGGGCATTGGCACGTTGGATGGCCCAGTTGGTTGTAATCCATAGCCGCCGACATCTGCGGACCAACTGTTGGGCGAACGGTACATCAACCTCCGGCTCTGGGTGGTTGAACATCGAAGGTTGGAAACCGTAGCATACCTCAAATGGGCTTAGGTTGGTGGCAGAGGAGGTGTGGAGGTTGTGTGATAGTTCAGCCCAAATGAGGTAGCGCGCCCAGGAGCGCTGACGATCTGCTATGAAACATCTCAGTCTGACCGTTTGTGGGTGGTATCCGGATGATAGACTGCAGGTGAAGTCGATCAGAAGGCAGAAGGCCTTCCAGAACCGGGCTGTGAACTGGGGCCCTCTGTCCGAGACGATGTCCTTGGGGAACCCATGCAGACGGACGACGTGCTCTAAAATCAGTTCTGCTGTTTCTTTTGCTGACGGGAGTCCGGCGAGAGCCACCAGATGCACGGCTTTAGAGAACCGATCAACGATTGTGAGGATGGTGTCCTTTCCTTCGGAGGCCGGCAGGCCCGTGATGAAGTCGACGGCAATGTGCGTCCAGGGCTGTCGAGGGCCTGGAAGTGGCTGCAGTTCACCTGGGGCTGGTCGATTGGTGTTCTTGGCCCTGGCGCACACTGGGCATGCCTGAACGAACTCTTGGACGTCCCTCGTGATGGATGGCCACCAGAAGTCCCGTGGAGAAATTGGAGGGTCCGTCATGTGCCCGGATGTCCAGAAATCGGTGAAGAGTGTCCCCACTGGAGGACTTCAGATCTCATCACCTCGGGTACAAAGAGTCGTCCAGGTGGCACACCTGCCGGTTCGGTCTCTGTAGCCTGTGCCTGGCGAACTCTCGTTTCCAGGTCTAATTGGAGTGGGGCGATGATCCTGGAAGAGGGAAGGACAGACGCGGGGTCCGCCCGGGGAATGTCCACCTCCAGCTCTCGGGAGAGGGCGTCTGCTTTTGTGTTCTTGGATCCTGGGCGGTATGAGAGGTGGAAATCGTAGTTTTCAAAAAATAATGCCCACCTCGTCTGTCGTGGATTTAACTGTTTTAGGTTTTTGATCGTAATGCGGTTTTGGTGGTCCATCCAGATTATGAATGGCTCGCTGGCGCCCTGGAGCCAGTGACGCCACTCCTCCAGAGCCCACTTTATGGCCAGCAGCTCGCGGTCCCCTACCCCGTATCGCTGCTGAGTGGAGTCAAATTTTCTGGAGAAGAAACTACATGGGTGTAGTTTCTGATCTGGACCTCGTTGCGAGAGGATAGCTCCAGCACCCACATCTGAAGCATCCACCTCTACAACGAATGATTTACTGGCATCTGGGTGGCGGAGAATCGGTGCCGTGGTGAAGCGGTGACAAAGTGACTTGAAGGCGGAGACAGCTGCAGGGTTGAGGTGAAAAGGGAGAGATGAGGGACTGGTCAGAGCGGTTAGGGGGGCGGCAACTGTACTGTAGTCCCGGATAAAGCGACGATAGAAATTCGCAAACCCGAGAAACCGTTGAAGCTGCTTGAGGGTCTTGGGTAGGGGCCAATGACGCATAACCTCTAGTTTCTGCGGGTCCATGGCCACACCCTGGGGCGAGATGACAAAACCCAGGAATGTGGTGGAGCGCTCGTGAAAAGCGCACTTTTCCAACTTACAGTACAGTTGATGGGTGAGTAATCTCTTTAGAACCGCCCTGACGTGCTGGGTATGTTCTTCCATGGTGCGTGAATAGATGAGGATGTCATCCAGGTAGGCGAATGCCCACCGACCGAGCATGTCACGAAGGACGTCGTTAATGAGATGTTGGATCTGCGGGGGCATTACACAGTCCAAATGAGATGACGAGATTCTCATAGTGTCCAGTAGGGGTGATAAAGGCCGTCTTCCACTCATCGCCCTCTCTGATGCGCACCAAGTTGTAGGCACTCCGGAGGCCCAACTTAGTAAAGATGGTGGCGCCAGAGAGGGCGTACAGGGCTGAGTTGGTAAGAGGCAATGGGTGTCGGTTTTTGATGGTTATGTTGTTTAGCCCCCGATAGTCGACACAAGGGCGAAGTTCACCGCCTCTCTTCTTCACGAAGAAGAACCCCGCGGCGGCAGGTGAGGAGGAGGGCCTGATGGTGCCTTGGCGAAGGGCGTTGGTCACATACTCTTCCATGGCCTGCGTCTCTGTAGATGTAAGCGAGTAGAGGTGGCCGCGAGGTGGAACTGTACCGGGTTGGAGGTCAATGGCGAGATCGTAGGGACGATGCGGAGGAAGATGGGTGGCTCGCCGCTTGCAAAAGACCTCCGCCAGGTCCCGATACGGCTCTGGGATGGAGTTGGTGTCGACGTCGGGGGCCTCGGACTCCCTAGAGCACGTCCCAGCCACTGCCCATAGGCATAGTTTGTTGCAGGTCGCGCCCCACTGGAGGATCCGGTTCTGGGTCCAGGAGATGAGGGGGTCATGTTGTAACAGCCAGGGATGTCCAAGGATGATGGGAGGTGATGAGATGGAGGTGATGTAAAAGTGAAGCTGTTCTTGGTGTTGATTGATTGAGATGGTGATGGGTTCTGTTTGGGTGGTGATTGGGCTGGTGGATAGGGGGCGACCGTCGACAGATGTGATTCGAACGGGCTGGGATAACGTCTCGAGTTTTACCCCCAGTTCTTTGGCATAAGAGGAGTCAATGAAGTTACCTGCTGCCCCAGAGTCGATGAATGCAGCACTTCGTACTCGTTTGTGGCCAACCTGGAGGTGTACCTGAACCATGAGACGGGAGGAGTTGGCGGTGATGGCGGAGAGACGAAGGTGCCTCCCAGAGCTGCTGTTTTGATGCGAACCGCCTCCCACCCTCATAGCTCTTTTGCTTGAGAATGCTCCAAAGGTTCTCAATGGGGTTGAGGTCAGGGGAGGATGGTGGCCACACCATGAGTTTTTCATCTTTTATGCCCATCGCAGCCAATGACACAGAGGTATTCTTTGCAGCATGAGATGGTGCATTGTCGTGCATGAAGATTTTGCTACAAAAGGCACGGTTCTTCATTTTCTACCATGAAAGAAAGTCAAAAACTCTATATACTTTGCAGAGGTAATTTTCACACCTTCAGGGACCCTAAAGCGACCTACAGTATCAGCTCTCTCCCCATGATTGCGGCCCAAATCATGACTCTACCACCTCCTTGCTGGTCTTTTTTGCAGCTGCTCTCTTAATCTGATGAATTTGTCTGCCAGAAACCTTCCTCACTCTGAATCAGCCACAAATGTACAGCACAATGATCGCGCTTAAGTTTTCGTGAAATATCTAATGTTTTTATACCTTGTCCAAGGCATTGCAATATTTGATGCTTTTCGGCAGCAGCGAGACCCTTTTTCTTTCCCATATTGCTTGAAACCTGTGGGTTGCTTAATAATGAGGAACAACCACAATCTTCAGTACTTTTCCTTTACCTGGGCTTATCTGGCAAACTAATTATCACATGTGTCTGAGATTCATTTCAGTGATCCAAAGAGCACTGAGACATAATACCATCCATGAGTTTAATTTAAAAACCAAACATTTAATGTTTATGACACTTACATCCAATTTGCATAATAATTTGGAACACTATATATATATACAGTGGTGTGAAAAACTATTTGCCCCCCTCCTGATTTCTTATTCTTTTGCATGTTTGTCACACAAAATGTTTCTGATCATCAAACACATTTAACTATTAGTCAAAGATAACACAAGTAAACACAAAATGCAGTTTTTAAATGAGGGGTTTTATTATTTAGGGAGAAAAAAAAATCCAAACCTACATGGCCCTGTATGAAAAAGTAATTGCCCCCTGAACCTAATAACTGGTTGGGCCACCCTTAGCAGCAATAACTGCAATCAAGCGTTTGCGATAACTTGCAACGAGTCTTTTACAGCGCTCTGGAGGAAGTTTGGCCCACTCATCTTTGCAGAATTGTTGTAATTCAGCTCTATTTGAGGGTTTTCTAGCATGAACCGCCTTTTTAAGGTCATGCCACAACATCTCAATAGGACTTTGACTAGGCCACTCCATTTTGTTTTTCTTCAGCCATTCAGAGGTGGATTTTTTTGGGTCATTGTCCTGCTGCAGCACCCAAGATCGCTTCAGCTTGAGTTGACAAACAGATGGCCGGACATTCTCCTTCAGGATTTTTTGGTGGACAGTAGAATCCATGGTTCCATCTATCACAGCAAGCCTTCCAGGTCCTGAAGCAGCAAAACAACCCCAGACCATCACACTTCCATGACCATATTTTACTGTTGGTATGATGTTCTTTTTCTTAAATGCTGTGTTACTTTTACGCCAGATGTAACGGGACACGCACCTTCCAAAAAGTTCAACTTTTGTCCCGTCGGTCCACAAGGTATTTTCCCAAAAGTCTTGGCAATCATTGAGATGTTTTTTTTTAGCAAAATTGAGACGAGCCTTAATGTTCTTTTAGCTTAAAAGTTGTTTGCGCCCTGGAAATCTGCCATGCAGGCCGTCTCTTTCTTATGGTGGAGTCGTGAACACTGATCTTAATTGAGGCAAGTGAGGCCTGCAATTCTTTAGATATTGTCCTGGGGTCTTTTGTGGCCTCTCGGATGAGTTGTCTCTGCGCTCTTGGGGTAATTTTGGTCGGCCGGCCACTCCTGGGAAGGTTCACCACTGTTCCATGTTTTTGCCATTTGTGGATAATGGCTCTCACTGTGGTTCTCTGGAGTCCCAAAGCTTTAGAAATGGCTTTATAACCTTTACCAGACTGATAGATCTCAATTACTTTTGTTCTCATTTGTTCCTGAATTTCTTTGGATCTTGGCATGATGTCTAGATTTTGAGGTGCTTTTGGTCTACTTCTCTGTGTCAGGTAGCTCCTATTTAAGTGATTTCTTGATTGAAACAGGTGTGGCAGTAATCAGGCCTGGGGGTGAGTACAGAAATTGAACTCTGGTGTGATAAACCACAGTTAAGTTATTTTTTAACAAGGGGGGCAATCACTTTTTCACACAGGGCCATGTAGATTTGGAGTTTTTTTCTCCCTTAATAACGTAAACCTTCATTTAAAAACTGCATTTTGTGTTCAATTATGTTATCTTTGACTAAAAGTTAACGGTTTTTGATGAGCAGAAATATTTAAGTGTGACAAACATGCAAAAGAATAAGAAATCAGGGAGGGGGCAAATAGTTTTTCACACCACTGTATATACATATACTGTACACACACACATATTGTAACAGTGACAGACCTCACACACAGGGTAAAGTATAAAAAATGAGAGTTTTATTTTGGTTTGACTGTGACACATATACATATATACTCAGCCAAAAAAGAAACGTCCTCTTACTTTCAACTGTTTTTACTTTCAGTAAACTTAATGTGTAAATATTTGTATGAACACTAAAAGAGTCAACACCATAAGACATAACCTAAAAATGTTTCACAATTTGTCCCTGAATGAAGGGAGGCTCAAAATCAGTCAGTACCAGTCAGTATCTGGTGTGGCCACCAGCTGATTGAAGTACTGCAGTGTATCTCCTCCTCATGGACTGGACCAGATTTGTCAGTCCTTGCTGTGAGATGGAGGGATTGTGTGTTCCTGGTGTGACTCGGGCAGTTGTTGTGGCCATCCTGTACCTGTCACGCAGGTGTGATATTCGGATGTACCCATCCTGTGCAGGTGTTGTTACACGTGGTCTTCCACTGCGAGGATGATCAGCTGTCCTTCCTGTCTCCCTGTAGCGCTGTCTTAGGTGTCTCACAGTGCGGACATGGCAATTTATTGCCCTAGCCACATCAGCAGTCCTCATGCCTCCCTGCAGCATGCCTAATGCACGTTCACCCAGATGAGCAGGGACCCTGGGCATCTTTCTTTGGGTGTTTTTCACAGTCGGCAGACAAGTCTCTTTAGTGTCCTGCATTTTTAGAACTGTGACCTTAAATGCCTACTTTCTGTAAGCTGTTAAGGTCTTAACGACCATTCCACAGGTGCATGTTAGTTAATTGATCATGGTTAATTGAACATGCATGGAAAACATTGTTTAAACCCTTTACAATGAAGATCTGTAAAGTTATTTGGATTTTTACAACATTATTGTTGAAATACACAGTCCTGAAAAAGGGGCATTTTGCTGAGTGTATATATATATATATAAAATATAAACTATTATACAGCTTTTGATTTTTTGGATGCAAACACTTGTCATTATTGTGAAATTCAACAGTTAAATTTGTCTACTTTGTGATACAGCTACATCCTACAACATAGCAAACATTTTAATTAAAGAAAAAAAAGTCAGTGGCAACTTTATCTGTCCTTATGTTGTGCTGTATGTGTCTGGAAGGATCTCCTCCCTTATATTGTATGTATCTGGAAAGATAGTGGTGAACCATCATTTTCAAGGATGGAATATGGTAGAATTTTTTTTAATGATTGTGAACATTTAGTGAAATCAAATTATTAAAATGAAAAATCTACAATTGAACTCATAGTCATGTTTAATATCGAAAGTAACAACATTTCCACATTCAGAATGTGAAGAGAACTAATAAAAAAAGAGGATAATCAAAAAAAAAAAAAGGTTTCAATTTACTAGGGGCATAAAGAATGTACTATGGAGCATTGGAAAAAGCCATGTTGTCTGATGAGTCCAGATTTACTCTGCTCCAGTGTGAAAGGCGTATCAGGGTAATACGAGAAGTGGATGAAATGATGCACCTGTCATGCCTAGGGCCAACTGTACAAGTGGGAGCAGTGTTATGATCAGAGGTTGCTTCTGTTTCTGTTAGTCAGGTCTAGGATCAGCAATGTTATGTGCAATGTCATCAGGCTCAAATTGAGTAAGAGTAGTTTAGGGAGTGTGGTGGTAAGCTGTATTTAACACTAGACAATCTAACTACGCCACCCTGGGAACTCAGCCCAGGGACAAAAAATATATATTTTAACCACTCAACAGGTATAAAGCACACAGGTTCAATTACTTCGAGAGTAGGCAGGAGACGTGAAGGAGATGTAAAAATACAATGTTTATTAATACAAACCGGATTCCAAAAAAGTTGGGACACTAAACAAATTGTGAATAAAAACTGAATGCAATGATGTGGAGATGACAAATGTCAATATTTTATTCAGAATAGAACATAGATGACAGATCAAAAGTTTAATCCGAGAAAATGTATCATTTTAAAGGAAAAATATGTTGATTCCAAATTTCACGGTATCAACAAATCCCAAAAAAGTTGGGACAAGTAGCAATAAGAGGCTGGAAAAAGTAAATTTGAGCATAACGAAGAGCTGGAAGACCAATTAACAGTAATTAGGTTAATTGGCAACATGATTGGGTATAAAAAGAGCTTCTCAGAGTGGCAGTGTCTCTCAGAAGCCAAGATGGGTAGAGGATCACCAATTCCCACAATGTTGCACAGAAAGATAGTGGAGCAATATCAGAAAGGTGTTACCCAGCGAAAAATTGCAAAGACTTTGCAGTTATCATCATCAACTGTGCATAATATCATCCGAAGATTCAGAGAATCTGGAACAATCTCTGTGCGTAAGGGTCAAGGGCGTAAAACCATACTGGATGCCTGTGATCTCCGGGCCCTTAAACGACACTGCACCACAAACAGGAATGCTACTGTAAAGGAAATCACAGAATGGGCTCAGGAATACTTCCAGAAACCATTGTCAGTGAACACAATCCACCGTGCCATCCGCTGTTGCCAGCTGAAACTCTACAGTGCAAAGAAGAAGCCATTTCTAAGCAAGATCCACAAGCACAGGCATTTTCATTGGGCCAGGGATAATTTAAAATGGAGTGTGGCAAAATGGAAGACTGTTCTGTGGTCAGACGAGTCACGATTCAAAGTTCTTGTTGGGAATGTGGGACGCCATGTCATCCGGACCAAAGAGGACAAAGACAAGCCAAGTTGTTATCAACGCTCAGTTCAGAAGCCTGCATCTCTGATGGTATGGGGTTGCATGAGTGCGTGTGGCATGGGCAGCTTGCATGTCTGGAAAGGCTTCATCAATGCAGAAAAATATATTCAGGTTCTAAAACATATGCTCCCATCCAGACGTCATCTCTTTCAGGGAAGACCCTGCATTTTTCAACAAGATAATGCCGGACCACATTCTGCAACAATCACAACATCATGGCTGCGTAGGAGAAGGATCCAGGTGCTGAAATGGCAAGTCTGCAGTCCAGATCTTTCCCCTATAGAGAACATTTGGCGCATCATAAAGAGGAAGGTGCGACAAAGAAGGCCCAAGACAATTGAACAGTTCGAGGCCTGTATTAGACAAGAATGGGAGAGCATTCCTATTTCTAAACTTGAGAAACTGGTCTCCTCTGTCCCCAGACGTCTGTTGAGTGTCGTAAGAAGAAGGGGAGATGCCACACAGTGGTGAAAATGGCCTTGTCCCAACTTTTTTGGGATTTGTTGACATCATGACATTTTGATTCACCATATTCTTCCCTTAAAATGTTACATTTTCTCAGTTTAAACGTTTGTTCCGTGATTTATGTTCTATTCTGAATAAAATATTGACATTTGCCATCTCCACATCATTGCATTCAGTTTTTATTCACAATTTGTTTAGTGTCAACTTTTTTGGAATCCGGTTTGTACACAATTACTTAAAAACACACTAAAACAAGATACAGTAACCAAAAACCCCTCTACAAACAAATAGCAAAAAAGGAATAAAAGAAAAGCCTGCTTAGAATGTATATATTGCTGTATAAAACAAAATCAAAAGAAGAATACCAGCAGAGCTGAGGTTCCCAATGGCCGAAAACAAGGTAGGGTTGTATTTTACTAGGGCACACTTCCACACACGCCACCGTGCACTATGGTCACACTCTCAAACACTCTCGGTGTAACACAGCACACAATTGAAAAGAACCCCCACCACAGAGGAAGGCCAGTCTATCATGGAAAAGGCTTGAACAATACAACTTGGGCCCCATCTAATAGAATATCTGTTGACAACAATGAGTATCAAAAGCAGACAGAAATACACCAGAAAGATTCATGAGACATCAAGTTTACCAATTAGTCGCCACTCAAGGTCAACTGTAATGAAATACATGCATTCATTTACATTCATTGAGAATGACTGTTATACACATCAAAAATAAAGAAATCAAAACAATCCACGTTGTTTTGATGGAAAGAAGAAAATAAAACAAGAAAAAAGCAAGACAACTTAGTATGCCAAGCAAAGAGCCTGGCTTACTCAGTCAAAACAAATCAAAAAACGAATCATATGTTAAAAACGGGGCACTAAAACAGCACGACAAAACAAACAAGCAGTCCCGTTTGGATAATGTTAACGGCAGCGTCTTTAAAACCACATAGATCCACAGCACTAACTTTTGTGATGTTAAGGGCAGCATCTTCAAAGTCATATAAATCACCAGCACTACTGTAGCTTCTGGAATGTTAGCGGCAGCGTCTTCAAAGCCGTTTACCTGTAGGGCAGCAGCACTTAGCGGCGACACAAGCAAAACAGCAACCAATGTAGGAATAGCAACAGAGGGAGTTTCCTATGACAAATGCGAAAGAGAGGAAGCATTTAAAAAAAAATCAACCCACTACATTCCCAGGAAACAGCCAATCAATCTTTAAATAGGTAGGTACCTTGCTCCAATAGGTAGACACAGCTGTCTACACAGCTGAACCCACTACATTCCACCCCCAGTTACTGCAACGTCGCCTAGACGGTGGGAAAAAAAAGAAATCTTATTCCCAAGGCCAAAACAGGGTACTACTGTAACTGTACCACCCACTATGCTGGATACGGAACCCAAGCATATGGCTCGTGGGAGATGGTGTCAGTTAGAGTACTCCTACCAGTTCTCATTACCACAACTTCACCTTCCTCATGGTTAGAAGGCAATACCATCGAGTGTAAGCCTCCCGCAACCTCAGAGCCCTCTGTTGCAGTGCAGGTTTCCATTGCTCGCAGGTCACCAGATGGCTGAGGAATAAGACTCTCACAAAGGGTGAGCAAGGGAAAAACACAAATTTAACCTGCGTCCTGTAAATGCACACACAATAGCAGAAAACAATAACCCAAAAGTGGTGAGTACGGTTTGGTTGATCGCAGCACGAACCGACATGGGCCGAACTCAATGACTGAGCGTTCTGCTATGGTTTATTTACTCCTTTTATACTTCCTGATTCACGACCGCTCTACTTCCGGGTCCTAGTGCCGGTCGTGGATTGAGTGTGCATGACAATTTCCTGCTGGGTGGTATGGGGTAGTGCGTGATTTCTCAACACCATACAGAAAACAAAGCTGTTGGATAGGAACAGATTAAAAATTCCGCCCTAGGTCGAAGTGGATCCGAGCCGGCATGCCAAATTTACAAAACCTGGGCAACAGTCTCTGCCTGTTAGTCTCTAGTGGGTACCGCTAAGGTGTTTTTCCATAAAGATATCAGTCATGACTAACACACTCAACACCAGATCTTGACAGTTCTAATACTGTGAAGTCTAAGGCCAAAATCCCATTAGGCCAGGCAGCCAACAGATACCCTATGAAACTACCAGAGGCAGAGGGAACACTTAGCACACTGCCAATGCTTGCTCACCTGACACCAGCGTGCAATGTCTACAGACATGCCCAACCAGTAACATCGCTGGCACACCAGTTGAGATGTGCACTCTACCCCCTGATGCCCATGCTGTTGGTGAAGCTGGGTTAAGACATCATGTCTCATGGCTGCTGGCAGTAACACCTGAAAGATTCCCTCCCCCCATCAGAATGAAACATACGCCGATAGAGTACCCCATCTGCTTCTACTAATCAGTTCCATTGCCAAAGCAGTCCAACTGCTAGTCTGGAGACTTTTTTATGCTCTTCGGAAGTCAGGGGACTTTTGTGTTTCCAGAACACAATTGCGCAGCCCAACGCTGCTGCATGGCACCCAACTTTGCAGATGTCAGGTAGCTGAGGGACTTGTTGCCAGTAAAGACAACACATTTATGACCCCTCAAGTACTCCCTAAATTTTTCTGTCATGGCCCACTTGAGCCCCAACAACTCCAGTTTCATGGAGCTGTAATTAGGAGGATTACACTCAGTGGGCCTAAGACTGCCATAAGCAATTGGCCGGACCGTACTTTGTTGTTCCTGTGAAAGGACTGCCCCAAGCCCCCCCCCCCCCCATGGGTGGCATCGACCTCTAAAATAAAAGGTAGGGAAAAGTCTGCATAGGTGAGCAACGGGGCTGTAGTTAATTAACCTTTCACCTCCTCAAAGCTACACCGACATTCTGCTGACCAGGCATCAGCGAAATCTTGAACACTCTACTTTGAATGCTTTGAGCTTGCTAGCTGAGCTACTAACCGATAAGAAGGGCAGCAAATTTTGCAAACTCCTCAACAAAACGCCAGTAGAAGCTAGCAAATCCCAAAAAAGAGTGTAACTCTGCAACACTGGTGGGGCGAGACCACTGCGCAACTGCCTCCACCTTTCTTGGGTCAGTTGAAACTCTGCGGAAATTACATGCCCTAAATAATGCACTTAGGCACACTTAGATAATTTTGCAAACCTTCAGTCTGTAAGCAGCTCAGAACAACCTCCATCTGAGCAAAATGTTGGTCCACTGAAGAGGAAAAGACAATATCATCAGGGACTGGTACTGCTGATCACTGAACAACCATTCCATCAATCGTTGGAAGGTGCCTGGAGCATTGCATAAACCAAAAGGCATCCTGTTCCACTCAAAGAGGTCAAAAGGGGTGCAAAATGCAATTGTCCCCCTCAGTTACCTGACTATACCCACTGGCCAGGTCCAGAGTTTCCTCAATATGTGGTCGAGGGAACACATCCTTTCTAACCTTCAAATTTAAACAATGGTAGTCCACACAAATGCACAGACTACCGTCCTTCTTTTTGACTGGACCTGTGGGCATAAGGACTACAACATTTCCTATTTACCTGAGTGTCCAACGAGAGGGAGTTTCCTATGACAAACGCGAAAGACAGGAAACATTAATAATCGGCACATACCTGACTCCCATTAAAAGCTAAGATAATCCACTTACCGTTCAGATCTCCGTAACGAAAGCACATACAGGCATGGGTTTAATCAAAGCCGTATCTCACCATAGCACAATAGGGTACAAGGATGCCTAATCAACATGAAAGGGAAATGTTAATTCCTTCTGAAGCTAACCAACCAAACAAGGTCAAATAAACATACCTGAAAGACGAACACTCACCACATCCACATCAACAGCAGCAGCACTGGAAAACACACTATAAAATCAACAATAACCCCTTTGATTTATGCACACAGGAAACCAGTTTCAAAAGCTTTTCTTAAACAACGCGCTTACCTACAGCTGCTACAAACACAGACAACAGCCAATCAACCTTTAAACAGGAAGGTACCTCACTCCGATAGGTAGACACTGCTGTCACTCACCTAAACCCACTACACACCCAAGAAACAGCCAATCAACTTTTAAATAGGGAGGTTTACTGCTCCAATAGGTAGACACTGCTGTCACTCACCTGAACCCACTACAGGAGCATGAGACATCATTTTCACACATGGATTGTAGTGATGGGAAGTTTTAATCATTTTAGTGACTCAGTTCTTTGAATCTCATTCATCAAAATAAACAAGTCTTTTTTTTTCAGTCCTTTAGTTCAATTCATTCTTTTGATAAGAAATAAAATAAAATGTTGCATTTTCATATGCACTGCATAGCATCTATGCAAGTCACGTGAAAAAAAGAACGAACGACTCGGGACTTGAAGATTTGTTGGAACCGTTCAATTCTGTTTCCTGTGTACTGCATAGCGTCTATGGGAGTCACGTGACAAAAGAACGAATGACTCGGAGTCGATGAGTCATTGAGAAAGAATCGCTCAATTCTGTTTCCTGTGTACTGCATAGCATCTATGTTGATGAGTCATTGAGAAAGAATCACTCAATTCTGTTTCCTGTGTACTGCATAGCGTCTATGGGAGTCACGTGACAAAAGAACAAACGACTCGGAGTAGATGAGTCCTTGAGAAAGAATCGCTCAATTCTGTTTCTTGTGTACTGCATAGCGTCTATGGGAGTCACGTGGCAAAAGAACAAATGACTCGGAGTAGATGAGTCCTTGAGAAAGAATCGTTCAATTCTGTTTCCTGTTCACTGCACTATATAGCGTCTATGGGAGTCACGTGACAAAAGAACGAACGACACGGGGTAGAAGAGTCATTGCGAAAGAATCACTCAGTTCTGTTTCCTGTACTGTACATACTGTAACCTACAGGGGTTTTGCGATGATTTGTGCATGCGCACCCAGTATGCGCACCACCGCCCCTCCTACCTACGAGGGAGATCCAGGCACCTGTCGCTCCTTCCTATCTCAGTGTTCCCTGATCTTCGAGCTCCAAGCCTCCGCCTTTTCCACCGAACGATCCAAGGTGGCCTACGTCATCACGCTCCTGTCTGGACGCGCCCGGGAATGGAGCACCGCGCTTTGGGATGCCCACGACCCCTGCTGTTCCAATTACGAGGACTTCGCCAGAGAGATGAAGAGGGTGTTCGACCGCTCATGCCATGGCAGAGAAGGCTGCTGAACCTCCGCCAGGGCTCGCGCTCGGCCTATGACTATGCCATTGAGTTCCAGACCCTGGCCCTTCCCAGCGGTTGGAACAACCGAGCGCTATGCGACGTCTTTTTGGAGGGCCTGACAGAGAAGCTCCAAGATGAGCTAATCTCACGAGAGCTCCCCTCGTCTCTCCGAGAGCTTGTGGACCTGGCCGGTCAAGTAGATGCCCGCCTCCGTCTTCGTAGGTCAGCCCGGTTTTCTCCACCCAGAGCTCTACCGCGACTCCCACCTCCACGAGTTGAACCCCAGGAGGAACCCATGCAACTGGGCAGAACCCGCATCACCCCAGAGGAGCGTCACCGCCGCCGAGTGGAGGGGGCCTGCTTCTACTGTGGGGAAACCAGGACACCTGCTCAATAACTGTCCAGCAAAAGGGGGCGCCCTCTAGTTCAGCTGGGAGCACTAGAGGGCGAAACTCCAAGAAGGCTCCCAGACCAACGTCATCTGCTTCCCATCCTCCTCATCCATGAGCAACAGACCCACCTAGTGCAGGCACTGGTCGACTCGGGTTCAGATCGTAACCTGCTGAATGCGGCTTCAGCCAAAATCCTGGGTATTCCTGCGCTGCCCTTGGAGAACCACCTCAAGGTCTAGGCCCTCGACGGGAGTCCGCTCCCACCTATCACCCACAGAACCCCTCTCATTGGTCTAAAGGTCTCCGGCAATCACTCAGAACAGACGTCGCTGTTCATCATGGAGGGGTCACATGCCACGGTCGTCCTAGGCCTCCCCTGGTTAATCCAACACAACCCGCACATTGATTGGGTCAGGAACTCGATCGTAGCCTGGAGCCCGTCATGTTCTACGTCATGCTTACGCGCCGCCACTACGCCCTGCCTCGACCCTACCCCCACAAAGGAGCCATCGGACCTCACCTGTGTTCCCCCAGAATACCATGACCTCAGGACTGTGTTTAGCAAATCACGTGCAGTCTCTCTTCCCCCCCATCGACCATACGACTGCGCCATTGACCTCCTCCCAGGCACCACCCCCCCCAAGGGCCGTCTTTACTCTCTGTCACCCAAGGAATGCCAAGCCATGGACCAGTACATCACGGAATCCCTTGCCGCAGGAATCATCCGCCCCTCTTCCTCTCCGGCGGGGGCTGGATTCTTCTTCGTAGGCAAGAAAGATGGTTCCCTTCGCCCGTGCATTGATTATAGGGGCCTTAACGACATCACCATAAAGAACCGGTACCCCCTTCCCCTAATGTCTACTGCCTTCGAACTCCTTCAGGGGGCCAGCACCTTCACCAAGCTCGATCTGCGCAACGCCTATCACCGTGTCCGCATCCGGGAAGGGGATGAATGGAAAACAGCTTTCAATACGCCGACTGGACATTATGAATATCTGGTGGTCCCCTTTGGACTTACTAATGCCCCCGGAGTGTTTCAGGCCTTAATTAACGACGTTCTCAGGGACTTCCTCAATTCTTCCGTATTCGTCTATCTAGACGATATCCTGATCTTCTCTCACAACCCAGAAGAACACCAACATCACGTCAGGCAGGTGCTGCAGAGGCTGCTGGAGAACAACTTGTTCATCAAGGCTGAGAAGTGCGAGTTCCACACCACATCTACCACGTTCCTCGGATTCACCATCAGCCCCAAGGGCATCGAGATGGAACCTGCTAAGCTCCAAGCGGTCACTAGGTGGCCCACCCCCACCTCTCGGCATGAACTCCAGAGGTTCTTAGGCTTTGCTAATTTTTATCGTCGGTTTATCCGAGGCTACAGCTCCATCGCCGCCCCTCTAACAGCCCTGACCTCTACCAAGACCCATTTCTGCTGGAACCAGGAATCTGAGAAAGCCTTCAGTGAGCTGAAGAAACGGTTCACCTCCGCCCCTATCCTCACCATCCCAGATCCGTCACGGCAGTTCATCGTGGAGGTCGACGCCTCCAGCACCGGAGTAGGAGGCATCCTCTCACAAAGATCCAACTCCTGCTGAAAGCAATTACGGCATCGGAGATCGTGAACTCTTAGCCATCAAGTTAGCACTGGAGGAATGGAGACACTGGCTAGAGGGAACGGAGGTCCCATTCCTAGTTTGGACCGATCACAAGAACCTCGAGTACCTACGAAGCGCCAAGAGGCTCAATTCTCGTCAGGCCCGGTGGTCCCTGTTCTTCGCGAGGTTCAACTTCACCCTCTCCTACCGACCAGGGTCTAAGAACACCAAGCCGGACGCTCTCTCAAGACTGTTTACGACCACCCAAGACCCTGCCCCATGTGAGACGATTCTGCCACCCCCCTGCCTGCTCGCCGTGGCCGAGCTCGATATCGAAACTAGTGTCAAGCAAGCCCTATCCCATGGACCAAGCCCAAGCAATGTGCCTCCTAACCATCTCTTCGTTCCCCTCGATCTGCGTTCTCAAGTCCTGGAGTGGGCCCACAGTTCTAAACTCTCTTGCCACCCAGGCTCCGCCAGAACTCTGGCACTAGCCCAGCAGCGGTTTTGGTGGCCCACCCTCAAGGAGGACGTCTCTCACTTTGTTGCAGCGTGCAATGTCTGCATAAGATCTAAGCATGCCCATCCCTCATCGCCCCTGGTCCAACATCGCCCTGGACTTCGTCACCGGACTACCCCCCTCCACCAGCCACACCTGCATCATGACCGTGATTGATCGGTTCTCTAAAGCTGCTCACTTTATCCCCCTACCAAAACTCCCATCCGCCAAGGAGACTGCAGAACTTATGATCAACCATGTATTTAAGCTCCACGGCCTGCCTAAGGACATTGTGTCTGATCGGGGACCACAGTTCACCTCTCAGTTCTGGAAGGCATTTTGTAAGCTCATCGGAGCCACCCCAAGCCTGTCATCAGGTTTCCACCCTCAATCCAGTGGGCAGACGGAAAGGAAGAACCAGGCTCTCGAGGTCGCCCTGAGATGCATGACCTACCGGGATGTCACCTCGTGGAGCAGATTCCTGCCCTGGGTCGAATACGCCCACAACTCTCTAGTCTCTTCGTGTACTGGGCTGTCCCCCTTCCAGTGCTGCCTGGGTTACCAACCACCCTTGTTCGCCTCTCAGGAAGAGGAGGTCAGTGTCCCCTCTGCCCAAGCCTTCATTCGCCGCTGCAGGAGGACCTGGACTCAGGCCAGAAGGACGCTGCTACGACAAGGCAGAACTTACAAGGAGCAAGCAGACCGCAGACGCTCTCAGGCCCCCAAGTACAGGATAGGGCAGAGAGTCATGCTCTCCACCAGAGACCTCCCTCTTAAGACCCTGTCCCGCAAACTCTCACCCCGTTACATCGGCCCTTTCACCATAACCAAGATTGTCAATCCCTGCGCGGTCAAACTTTTGCTTCCCTCTACGATGCGACGAATAAATCCCACATTCCACGTGTCCCAGCTACGTTGCCTCATCTCATGCCCATTAAGATCGCTGGATTATTGTGTGTGTTATACCTCGATTCTCTCGCGTTTTCTTTTCTCTAGCTTTCACGTTACGACCTCGCTTTGTTTTTTCTCGTTTTTGATTTTCTGCTTGCCGATTTGGATTGTTCGCCTGCCCTTTTGATCTCCCGGTCTCGACCCACGCTTCTCCCTTTTGATTTACGACTCCCGCCTCTCGTCCTTTTGGTTTCGTTTTTGCCTCGCTGATTGTCTAGTGGCTCTCGTCTAGTGTTTTTGCTTTGGACGCTTCGCTGACGGACTCACGGCTTTCTACCCTTGTTCACGCCCCCGACCACGCCCCCACATCTCTATACAGTCAGTAACCGCGCTTGGATTCATACCGTTCTGCCTGCGCCCGTGACATTACCATGGTTCTCTTTTAGTCATTTAGGTCATAAGAATCATAGATTCTTTAAATAGATAGATAAATGCATATGTGCGTAACGTAGATAAATAAATGTATTAAACTCATTTAACCTCAGTGGAATTGATTAAACATCTCTGTAGAGAATTTCTATCATTTCTGCAGGGAAAAGCTGTCATATCAAAGAAAAAAAACTTCAGATGCTATTAACAGTAATTCTACATACAATGGCTTATCTGAAAGTAATGCAAAAGTATGCATAACTTTTTATTAACTGATTTAGGTTGTTCAAGTAGCACAGGTTGGTAGAGTAAATCTTCCTAACGTACAGCTCAAATCATTCTTAATCTCCATTACAAATAATTTATTTGCGTCATCGTTGAAACCCAACTCTAGAATAAGTTTTTTGCAAATCCCCTTTGTTGCAGTCGATAGTCAGGAGGAAATCCAACAAACAGAAGAACATGCAAACCCGAGGCAGGAATCAAACCTGAACCCTGGTGGTGCAAGGGGCCAATGCTAACCACTACGCCACCGTGCCACCTAGTTCACACGTTCTGTGTAAAGCAAATGTGTATCTGAGCATGACTTTCCAGAGTCTTTTATTAGTTTGTTTGATTATTCTGTTTTTTGACGTTTACTGATGTTTGTTCTCCTACCCTGCCTCACCAGGTATTTCCAGACCTTGAATTTTAAACACTTTTGGATTAGTCTTTTTGTCTCTTTATTAAAAATCTGCCTAAAATGTGGCGGCACGGTGGTGTAGTGGTTAGCACTGTCGCCTTTCACCTCCAGGGTCTGGGTTCGATTCCCCGGCCAGGCTCGATTCTCGTCTCTGTGTGCATGGAGTTTGCATGTTCTCCCCGTGCTTCGTGGGTTTCCTCCGGGTACTCCGGTTTCCTCCCACAGTCCAAAGATATGCAGGTTAGGCTAATTGGCGTTCCTAAATTGCCCGTAGTGTGTGATTGGGTGTGTGAGTGTGTGTATGTGTGTGTGCCCTGCGATGGATTGGCACCCTGTCCAGGGTGTACCCCGCCTAGTGCCCGAAGTCTCCTGGGATAGGCTCCAGGTCCCCCGCGACCCTGAACACAGGATTAAGCGGTATAGAAAATGAATGAATGAATGAATGCCTAAAATGTACTACTACTCCAGTTTCTCCTTCATGACAGTGGCAGAAATCTTAAGTGCCTGAAAGTAATTGCTGTAAATTTACATGTTATGTTTCACTGAGAGAATGTGATGAGCTTTAGGTAATTTTGAGCTGTCTGCCCCATTATTTTTCCATCATTCTCAAACCATTTAACTTAAACAGAATAATGTATCCTAAACTTCCTTAATCATACCATGGACAGCTGTACTCCCAGCATTCACCACTTGATTTAGAGGCTCCAGTCAGACAGCAATGGAATTCCTTTGCTTTCATTATCTTAAATCTATTTGTACATTATGGTATTAGTATAGCTGTCATCTCCCATCCACTCCTCAATCAAGATAAATGAGGCTTTGGAGACTGGGTCTTAGAAAGCCCTTAGCAAATTTTGCCTTTTTCTATACTGGGAATGAAATCTAAATTAAATGAAATTCTGTCAGAACACCAAAAGCACTACAATGAAAAGCTGAGTAAAAGAGCATTTTCTATCTGATGGAATAAACAAGCTGTTGTGTAATATAGCTTAGTAATGGCAAAGTTTGCATGGGAAAATCTTTTCATGGAAGGAGCATATTTATCAGCTCTTCTAAATTTAAAGTGGTAACGATAATTATATCACTTTTATCACTTTCCTAAAATAAAAAAATAAAAAAACACAAATAGCAGTTGCCATTATTTAAGTACAGGGATATTTCATCCTCATGGCAGTTCTTCATAGTTTAATTATCAAAGTTTCATGCAGAAAGATTTTTCATTTTTATGTTTTTGGAAATGTTATGCCATCATAAGGCCATCAGTCATGGTCAGTGTGAATTCCTACAATTATTAGATGCTTTGCTTCTTCAACATGTCCAATATTTATAACAGCCTGAAAATACCAAATCCATGCGCTCTGATTTATAATTCAAAAGCAAGATGAAATTCTTTTAAATTTTTTGTCAATTCAAAAGTCGTGTAATAATTGGTAAAGTGAAGGCTTTTTTCCTCTCATCCAAGGTTAGGCTGAAAACCTGCAGGAGTACACCATGCAAACATTCCAGCAAAGCAATCTGCTACTAAAGTGCAAAGAGTCTGAGGTCTCAGGGTGCATAGCAAGAAAGGAGTGTAAATAGTGTCCATTTTCAATTTGAAAATGTTAAGAACTACATAGTGATCAGGAGAACCTGCAGTGATCCGTTGCAAATCAGAGCTATCACATTCACCTCTTGCGGAGATGCTGGCTTTGCGGTCAAAATTCATTTCTTTCAGGCTCTGGGAAATCCTAAGTGTTTCTCAAAACAATAAAAAAGTGAACTTCGTAATGATGTCTTTGTTTGATATTGTATTCCTACTTTACAGAATAATCTCATAAGCCCATTCATTGTGAACTCAGCTAGCGCAAAGCAGAGAGCAATGAAGTGACAAAATTAAACTATATGTTGCATCACAATGAAGACTCATGGAAAAAATCTATACACTGAAGGGAAATAAGTATTCAGACACTTTTGATTTTTGCTTATTTAATATTCTTCCAGTGCATACAGAATATCCACCTTAAATTTACAAACTTCATGTTTTTTTTTGTTGTTTTTTTATGCAAAAGGTCTAGTTCAACCAAGTCCAATAAATAGCCAAAGTTAGGACTGACATTTTACACAGGTTAATTTGAAGGCAATAGCAGAACCATTTCTGAAGGGTCAAATTATTGGGCTGCATCAAGCAAATAAAACATCTAAGGAGATTTGCAATGCCTGGAACTGGGTTATAAACCCTTCCATATGTTATCAATACCTGGAAAGATTGTGCTGAGCCTTCAACTTTGTGGAAGAAATGTTGTAGAAAAAAAAAACATGAATGGAGGAACACGTGAACACTGTAAGTTTCATGGTAAAAAAAAAAAAAAGAACAGTAAATACCAAAGCTATGTTTAATAGTAAAAGTAACAGCATTTCCATACAAACACAAAGTGATAAGAACTATGAGAATTGGGACTAAACAGAGTGCGGACATACGAAGACCTACTTAGTGAGGCTAATCAGATAAACGGCTTTGATTTATTAGGGTGCATGAAGAGTTTGGTGAGTAAATAATGTAACAAGTGGAATTCAGTAAAATAATACTCTAAATAAATAAAGAAATAAATAAAAACATTTATATGATTGTTTATATTTTATATTATTATTCATATTTTTATTTTGCATGCAACATTAAATCCACCTTGAAATAGAAGTGGTCACTTTTACCAAACACAGGCAGCTAAGTGATTATGTGACTAGATAGGCTTGTAATTTTTGTGCAGTCTTCAGCAATTGAGCAATGAGCTATTGGATTGCCAAGGCAAGACATCTCGTCTCCATGGCTACAGTCAGAGTGTAAAGTCAGACATGTAGCCTGTCATTCAGAGCAAGTTTAGGACAGCTCATTTTACTTTTACCTTTTGTTCAACATGGCGAAAATAAGTCATGAGCTCACCATATATTTAATTTGGTAATCAAGTATCAAATTTCATTCACCTCAAGGGCATTTACAGCAAGCTACAGTATTGTACTTAGCTAAGAAAATCTGATCACGGTTTCTTACTTGTATCGCAAAACAATGTACAGTCATGTTCAAATATTAGTATTATAAAGTATTATAAATTAATATATTATAAATATTAATTCTATGTGTTTTTGTGTAAAAACATAATAAAAATCAGCGGATCGTAGCGTGTCTTAGTATTAGGCAAATGCAACCTCAGCCAAACTACATACACCATGCCATTATTTATTTAACAAAACTGGAGCCAAAAAGAAAAAAAACAAGTGGGCAATACTAAGTACCCGCATCTTAGCAGCAATAACATGAAGTAATCATTTCCTACTGTACATGACTTTATCAGTCTCTCACATCATTGTGGAGGAATTTAGTCCCATTCTTCTTGGGAAGATTTTTGGGTTTCCTGCTACAGCATTTTAATTGGGTTGAGGTTTAGACTTTGGCTAGGACATTCCAAAACCTTGACTCTTATTTTTCCTTTATTTACTGGTGTGCTTCGGATCATTTTCCTGTTGCATGACTCAATTTCAACCAAGCCTTAGCTTTCAGTCTGCTAGCCTCACATTAGCCTCTAGAATACTCTAGTATACACAGGGCATGTTATTTTTGCTGATGGCATTTGGCAGGAAGTTACCATGGTGGCCTTACACCTCCATGGTCGGGCCAAGGTTCATGTCCAGCCTTTGGTCTGTGTGCAGGGAACACATGCATGTTCTCTCTGTGCTTGATAGGTATTCCAGTTTTCTCCCACAGTCATGCAAATTAAATTGTCCATAGTGTGTGACTAAGTGTCTGCCCTTGTGTGCCCTGCGAAGGGTTGGCATCCTATCCAGGGTGTATCACTCCTTGTGCCAGAAGTCTCCTGCAATAGGCTACCCAGATAGCAGAACAACATTGAATCATCGTTGAATCAACATTAAAGCATCAACCAACTTGTCATTGAATCAATGTTGAAATTTCAATGTTAAACGTTGATTTTTCATCAGGTTTGCACCTTGAAATAATGTTATTTCAATGATGAAAAATAGATCAAGATGGGCATAAAATCAATGTTTGTTCAACGTAAATTCAATCACTTATTTTACATTGAATCAACATTGAATCAACATTGAAACAATTATAGTTTAGTCTTGCTTTATGAACAGCAAGATTCTATGACAGTAAATCATGTCCGTTTTGATTTATTTCTTTAAATCAGAGACCATGTAGGGCTGAAAAGCTTTTTTTTAAATTTTTTTTTTTTAAACAAAAAGTCAGTAACTCAACATCCTTCAGTTTACATGTAAACATATTTATTTATTTATGCTCCATACCCATTTAAACAGGAAGTAACATCACAATTACAATAAAACAACTATATAATAAAACACACTACAACTTACATACAAATTATTATAAACTGGATGACAATATGACTTTTTAGAAGAGAACTATTAGAAGAGATTGTTAATTCTGAATTCATAAAACAGAATCTAACTGCCAAGATAAGAGACTGGAAAACCATAATATAAAAATGGCAGCCTGCCTCAGCAAAATTCAGTCAAATGCAAATAGAAACAACCAAGTCAGAAACACAACAGATGACTGAAACATTATTCGTAAGTTGAAATGTATTTACTCAGCAAAACAGATAATAAGACATGAGTCTGAACTTATGGTTTTCCACCACGAGCAATTCCCCCCAGCCGTTCTGGGGCATAACGAAGCCATTTCTGAACTGTTGAAGCAAAGAAACTCTGTGGCCTCCTTTTCTTCAGCTTTCAGCTGTTGTTGTAGCAGTGCATCTAAAGAATGAAAAACAAACAAAAGGTTAGAACTATACAATGCTCTAAAAACTTGGAGTGGTAGTTGTTTATGAATGACAGAAGGTGGGTCCTAAATTTTTGGAAATGTGACTTTTACAAATGTACAGATATGCAACATATGTTTTGAAATGTCCTACAATCTTCCATAGATACAATGCACACATTAGATTTTTTTTAATATACAGGTCCTTCTCAAAAAATTAGCATATTGTGATAAAGTTCATTATTTTCTGTAATGTACTGATAAACATTAGACTTTCATATATTTTAGATTCATTACACACAACTGAAGTAGTTCAAGCCTTTTATTGTTTTAATATTGATGATTGTGGCATACAGCTCATGAAAACCCAAAATCCCTATCTCAAAAAATTTGCATATTTCATCCGACCAATAAAAGAAAAGTGTTTTTAATACAAAAATAGTCAACCTTCATATAATTATGTTCAGTTCTGCACTCAATACTTGGTCGGGAATGCTTTTGCAGATTCTTGTGTCTCTCAACTTTCTCTTCACAATATCCCACAGATTCTCTATGGGGTTCAGGTCAGGAGAGTTGGCAGGCCAATTGAGCACAGTAATACCATGGTCAGTAAACCATTTACCAGTGGTTTTGGCGCTGTGAGCAGGTGCCAGGTCGTGCTGAAAAATGAAATCTTCATCTCCATAAAGCTTTTCAGCAGATGGAAGCATGAAGTGCTCCAAAATCTCCTGATAGCTAGCTGCATTGACCCTGCCCTTGATAAAACACAGTGGACCAACAGCAGCAGCTGACATGGCACCCCAGACCATCACTGACTGTGGGTACTTGACACTGGACTTCAGGCATTTTGGCATTTCCCTCTCCCCAGTCTTCCTCCAGACTCTGGCACCTTGATTTCCGAATGACATGCAAAATTTGCAACCTGTAGCCCATTTCCTGCACACGCCTGTACACGGTGGCTCTGGATGTTTCTACTCCAGACTCAGTCCACTGCTTCCGCAGGTCCCCCAAGGTCTGGAATCGGTCCTTCTCCACAATCTTCTTCAGGGCCCGGTCACCTCTTCTCGTTGTGCAGCGTTTTCTGCCACACTTTTTCCTTCCCACAGACTTCCCACTGAGGTGCCTTGATACAGCACTCTGGGAACAGCCTATTCGTTCAGAAATGTCTTTCTGTGTCTTACCCTCTTGCTTGAGGGTGTCAATGATGGCCTTCTGGACAGCAGTCAGGTCGGCAGTCTTACCCATGATTGCGGTTTTGAGTAATGAACCAGGCTGGGAGTTTTTAAAAGCCTCAGGAATCTTTTGTAGGTGTTTATAGATAATTAGTTGATTCAGATGATTAGGTTAATAGCTCGTTTAGAGAACCTTTTCATGATATGCTAATTGTTTGAGATTTTTGGGATTTTGGGTTTTCATGAGCTGTATGCCACAATCATCAATATTAAAACAATAAAAGGCTTGAACTACTTCAGTTGTGTGTAATGAATCTAAAATATATGAAAGTCTAATGATGATCAGTACATTACAGAAAATAATGAACTTTATCACAATATGCTAATTTTTTGAGAAGGACCTGTATGTGTTATTTCACAATCTGCAAATGTTGTCCTACAATGTACATATTCAATGCTATGAAAACAAATATACTTAATGTAACAATGTAGTCTTTTATGTGCAAAAAAAAAAAAAAAAAAAAAACCTGTAGGACCAAAAAAATAAATAAATTTAAAAAAAATCAATCCGTGGCGACGGTTTTGCAATTTGTCCCCTGCACTCACAAATACTTAAACTGTTCCCTCAGTTTAACAAATCGTGGCCACGGATTAACAAACTGTATGCACAAATTTCCAATCCGTACGCTCAGATACCGTACTGTTTGCATATTTATTCTTAACATGAAGACTTATTTTGGTGATTTTATTATAAGCTTTTTACCCAGAGTTAGATGCATGCTGCACTGTTAATGTTATTATTAAATAACACCTATTATTACATTGCATTTAGTTTGAGAGCAAAGTAATGACAACATAAACTGTACATTATTTGTTTTGCATTGCTTTTTACCTTCTCCTCAAACTCGCACTGCATGATTTTCAAAGTCATCGGATCACCGTTGTTTTCACACTGTACTATCTGTGGTAGCATTTAGTTGCTGCTGTGTTCTCACTGCACAATGAATTGGCGACAGGAGATTACACACTGCATGACTTTACAATAGGAAGAATCACCAACAACTCTGTCTGGTGTGCAAGCTACAGCCAAACGCACACAAGAAGTGATAAGGTAACAACACAAGATCATGCTGACATTGTGGTCTATAATTCCTCCCCAAACAAACAATAATTAAAAAAAGATGACGTCCTTGTTTAAGATCCCATATGGTCAAAACTGAAATTTCATGGCTTTTTTCATGGTAACTGAGGTCTAGGGGCTATGTAACTACCATATAAGTTTCAAAACAGTCAATCCACAGTAGAATGCACACAGCCTGCATAAAGTAGCTCTGCCTCTACTCAGTCACCGCTTTCAGTCACCATCAACCACCATCCCACCCTTCTTTTGCCAAAACATCACGTCCATGCCATTGCTGAACAACAATAACATGAAAACAAGTCGAAAAAACGCTGTTCAGTCGATAGATGTCGAAACGACATCATTACACAGGCTTCCGAACAACATTAATATAAAAGACCATTGGCACGTCAGCTTCAGCATCTTTCACACAGCCATTCCATTAAACTTTAAAAATTTACATAAAAAATTTTATTTAATTAATAGAAGTTAATTGATAAAGAAAATCTATTTATGACATTATTTTTGACAGCATTATGATTATTTATTAAAACTTCAGACAACAACAATTAGTGCCACGAGGTTATTTGCAACACTATATGTTCTACAAAATAGAGGACTACACACCTTACAGCGCAATATAATGTGGCTTTAGAAGAGGAAAGGTAGGATTAAGAAGTGAGCAAGTGATGAATTAGTATTATAGGTCCCAAGCAGATACAGTAACAATAATGGGTGCTCTACCTTATGCAGTCTCCATTGATGGCTAATAAACATTGATACAAGTAGGTTATGGTTAAAGTTGTGAACTTATAAAGTCTTAAATGTTTTGTTTTCCCTTCTCAACGCATTATGCATTTACTCACCAATAATGGCTACCTTTTTAATTTGGTCAAGTCTCCAAGTCGAAGGTGCCCAGCAGCAGATTCCGTACCATGGCAGTAGCAGAGGTGGCAAGGCGGGCTGCTCTCCACGCTTCTGCCTGGCAAAACACCCCAGAGCCCTTTATAACTTCAATCTGAAAAATTATTTCACATCACAATATTAATTTATTGGCAACTTTTAGAAACTTTTCATGTTTCATACTGATTCTTATGTTTAGCTTCCCAATAGTTAATAGGATTTTATGTATAAATGCAGATTAATGATAATCTGGACATTCTGGACATTTGTTTACATGCAGGGTAAAACTGCAACAGGAACAGTACAAAATAAAAACTGAAAAAAGACAGACATTCAGAGTAAAACAGTGCAAGATAAAAAAAAAAAAACTGTACAAAACATACATGCAGGGTAAGCATTGGTGGGAGCAATGTCCAAGCAGTGTAGAGAAATATTTCTGTACGGCTTCATTGTTTTGTGCTGTGTAGTATAGTATTGTAATAGCTGATCAGAGTGATCAACTCCCCATGTGCTGGTTGTACGCAATCACAGGACATGGAAATGTCTTTGTAGTCCATGTACCTTGTAATTTCACCCTCATCTTCACCACGTCTACTGTAAAGCAGAATGGATGGTAGAACAGGTAGATACTTCTCGTGTGTCCATCCACTTCACAAATACAAGAGGTCCATCTGAACGGAGCTTGCGTGTCCTGATGTGAGGGGCTGGTGAAGGCAAGGGTGATGCAGACACATTCCTAAAAACAAATAAATAAAAAAATGTTAACCTATACTGTTCAGAGTAAATGGATGTGCAATTAATATGGATGCACAATATATACAGTACAGAGATGACCAAAAATGTATCCACACTTCAACATGAAAAATATACACCTCTCTTCTGTAGGTCACATGACAGCATCAATGATGGTGATAAATAATACTACACACTGCAGCCATAATTCAATTTGAGTTTTAAAAAACACCATCCACTGGACATTACACACATATTGAACACATTCTAAACAATTACATCTTATCAGGTATTTGTAAATACACACTAAACAAAAGGGATTATATACATTTACACCAAAGAAATATCCATAAGCATCACTTAGCTACATAAGGCAGTATTTTAGCCACCTGGAACTAGCTTGTTTGTGCTAAATAACATTGCTGATAGCAGTGTTATAAGCTAACCAAAATGGAGCCAAATACACATTAGCAACCATAATCTAAAGCTATCCAAAACAAGGTGAATATAAACATCTGTAAACTCCATAAGGCATTAGCTTAGCCACCGGGAAATATCATGTTTGTGCTACATGATGTAGCATGTTAGCATGATTTAACTAAACTATATAAATGGCATTGAAAGCCAATGTGTCACACAAGCTGACAAGAGCTAGCTGTAGTGAGGAAAATATTTACTAATATTAGTTTAATATTATCAGAATAAGAGTTATATAAGACTTAATAACTTACCCAGTGTAGCATGGGTCTATTCTCTGTTCAAAATGCTCCCGTTCGTCGTCGGAGTCACACAGTCTTCTTCTGAGGTAAATGTAAACTTTCCAGAACATTCTGAAGAGTTTCCTCGGATGTGTAAGCGCGTGCCATCTTCCAAAACGTGCTGAAAACTCACTGAATCGGAGTATTTTCAAACCTGTCTCTCTGTGTTCGTTTTTTCATGCCGGTGTCCGGGGGCGTGGTCTAGTATGTAAATTACTCGGACTGATTTCCGTGTGATTGGCGCGTGGGCGTGTCCTGCCTCGGGTCATTAGCATATAAGTGTGACAGAAATTCTGTGCCTCTCCTTGGTTTCATACGGATTACATAAACTGAGAATATTTGTTTTCAATGTGACTTGCATCATTTAAAAGTAGACACTTTAAGCTTTATATAGATATATTTCTCATTTCAGTTAATTTTAGTGACGTGTTTCAAAAAGATTTTCACGGAGACTGAGGTTTCATATATGTGCATATATCTTCATATACTGTATGTGGGCAATTAGGATTAGTTTTTTGCTTTTTTGTTTTGTTAGTTCTTAGTTATTGCCTTGATAATAGAAAATATGAGCTAGGCATCATGTATGACAGTTGCCAAAGTGAGATATGAGCTAAAATGACCAGATCCTGCCATAGGAGACATATCTTGTATGTACATATACAGTAGGGCTTATATGTGGACATAAAGAAGCAATACAGGAGACCTATATGGCCTGTATATGCACATATATGCACCTCAATGTTGCCTACATGTGGCATATATACGCATATATGCAGCATATATATTATCATATATGTGCATATATACTGCATATAGGTTTCATATATGCGCATATATCCTCATATTTACATTTAGGCATTTGGCAGACGCTCTTATCCAGAGCGACTTACATTTTTATCTCGTTATACATCAGAGCAGTTGAGGGTTAAGGGCCTTGCTCAAGGGCCCAACAGTGGCAACTTGGTGGTTGTGGGGTTTGAACCTTAGTCCAATGCCTTAACCACTGAGCTACCCCTGGCCCCATATAGGTGCGGTTATATGCGCATATATACTGCATATAGGTTGCATATATCCTCATATAGGTTCTTTCCATGTGGGGCACGCACACTGCTCTGGGTCAGACACAGACAACGGGAAACAGGAACTAAGGTCTCAAACAAATGCTTCCCAACAGAATACCGTAGGTCGCATCGCCAAAATTCTTTCACCGTGAGTGGCAGGAACTTCCAGACTACAACATATTGAATTCTCATGCCTGTAGAGTGTATTATAATGACGTGGCGACAGTGTAAAAACACCCTCCGATGTTAAATGCGAGCCGAAAATTGAGTACTTTTGAACGGCAAACAGGAATTAAGCTCTCAAGTGAGTAAACTAGACAGCAAGGTAAATACACAAAACTTACCGTCAAATTATTTTTTTTCCTCAATAACTATATATATATATATATATATATATATATATATATATATATATATATATATATTATTATTTATTTTTTTTAAGCACCATGGCAAATCTCTTGTAGTCAATTTTTTAACCTGTTTTAAACACATACACACATGCATACACATTTTTATAGAAATGCACTTAGTTAATTTAATTTGCCTTACATTGTTGAATGAGGATGGGTTCCACAACCAAAAATCAACATTGATTCAATGTTTGTCTTTTCAACACAGAAAAGCATTGAATTATCAACATTGATTCAACATTATTTAGCATTGAAAAATCAACCTCAACCAAAATGATGATTCTGATGAAATTTCAACATTGAATCAATGTCACCTTGCTATCTGGGTACTGACTTCCTCTATACGACTCAATTTTTTTATTTCTACTTCAACAACTCAAAGAAAAATATCTGTAAGTAACATACTTGCTGAGTCTAGATTTGACCAAGTTAAGCAACCCCAGATCATATCACTGCCTCCAGAGGCTTGTACAATGGGCAGTATGCATGATGAGTGCATCGCTTCATGAACTCCTCCCTATCCAGATGCGCATAATGCCATGATATAGGGTCAGTCCATACTCTCTGTGCCATGAAAAATCTGGACAACTGAAGGCTTTTTTCTGATTTGTCTTATGGCCACACAGCTGTTTAGTTACAATCCTGTGAGTTTTTGTTGCAGTGTCTATGTACAGTAGAAATGCTTACATTCACTAACATCACTGTGGTTGTGATTATATACCGTGGTAAATTAACATGCTAGTAGTACGTACAGTACAGTATGTTAGTTTCTTTCAGGTAATATCGTTCATCTTTTAATTTCAGTACTGGTGCACTTGGTGCCTTCTTTCTGTGCTATGATCCTCGTTACTACAGAAATATGGAAATAATGTTGTCATTATTTAATGTTTTCTTGGCATGAGAAAATATGTCTGCACAGAAGCCAGAGAAAGCTTTTTGGTGCTATTGTGGCCTGGACCACAATTTATTTATACTCTATAACAGTCATTTTAAATCTGTGTTTGAAATGTGATCATGCTGGTTTTATGAGGCTGGGCTTTTTTTTTTTTATGTTAATGGTTTTAATGTTATGACTGATCAGGCAGTTTCTGCCTGAAATCTAAAATGCCAGTGGGTTCCTGAGACTCACTGATACGCAAAGATCGCAATATGACTGAACAGCCCTGGGATGTGACGAAAAATGGATTCCAAAACCATGGAGGCCCACACCACAACCCACAGCACTCAGAGGATTTGCTGCCAACGTCCTGGTGCCAGACACAACAGTGGCCCTAAAGTGTAAAGGGTAGAGTGAGTAATTGTTGTGTTGCGTCAGTAAAACAAAAAAGAAAAAAATATTACACTAATTCTCTTCTTCATTCGCTATACTGTAGTCCAGGAAGGCCTGGAGCCCATCCCAGGTGACACAGACTCACTTACTGTACACACTACAGGCAATTTGGAAATGCAAATTAATATACAGTGGGAACTTAGATTGCGAGTAACTCCACCTGTGAGTGTTTTGCAAGACAAGCAAAATTTTTATAAATTTTAACTTAATAAACTTATGAAAATGAGAAAAACACTGCATGGGAGGCCTCAAAAGATGGCCACAGGGTGAACATACTTTAATGACTTTGAATTGTGTGAGTCAGCATGAGAAATGCAAATCATTGAACAAAAATTTCTCCTTATCTTCCTAACACAGGTTAATCTGACAGTTGTGAGTGGTTTCAGTACACATCTAAAGAACATTTAAGCATCATCTGTTCTGAAAACACCAAATTATATCATATTATATAACTACATTTTATATTGTATAATAGAATTATACAACACATTATCTTATTATATTGTAACGTTTTTCGACGCTAGCAGGGATCTTGGAGGACGAGTGAGCTTACTTGCTCCCCAATGCAAATGGCTGGGGAATAGTTTATTACTCTCAGCACAAGCACACATACACAGGTCAAGCACACACACAAACACACGCAACTTGGCCGAAGCCACTAACCCAAACACCCCTCTCTCTCATGGTAGAGACAGAGAAAACCCCCGCAAAGCATGACGGTCGTCAGCCGCCGGCCCGCCCACGCCACAATATTGTATAACTAAATTTCCTCAAAGAACGCAATGTATTAGACACTGTTTTAGCCTTTATACTGTAAAACCGACTGAAATTTTTTGTTGTGGATGCAACAGCAGAAATAAGCTCTTCTTGACTCCTGGCTTTTAGAGAGAAACCGACCCGTATTCAATTTCCCAATAAGCCACACACTTGAAGACATGGAGCACTAAACTATCTCAATCAACCATATGCAATCAGCCAAAGTACACGATATACAAGGCAGAAATCTACAAGGAGCGCATTCCTGTCCTCTTTTTTCTGTATGTGTTAGGGGTATAAAATATGTCCTCAGTGAAGAGTCATTGCAACCAGAATTTAAATCTACGTAAATGAGGTCAGCATGTCTAAAACCTGAGCGGTTTTCCACAGGGAGAAACATGCTGACACTGGCATATTGGTGTAAATCAAACACACACACACACACACACACACACACACACACACACACACACACACACACACACACAAAGATTACAAGCAACCTCCTGTCAAAGGCAAGCTAATTCCATCTGTAGCGTCCATGTGAAAGGTTCATGTGAATCTTTGCAAGAGTCCATGACGTTTTTCTCGCCTTAGTATCTCTTTATTTTGTTAGAAATTTCTGTTTTGTTGGATGTTAATGTCTGTTTATTTGCGGTTGCTGTTTATATACTGTATATACTGTACATACTGTACACACACACACACACACACACACACACACACACACATTACGCTATCAAAGGACCTCTGTTAAAATCCTGCCTGAAGGCTTTATTCATTAGTCCAATGTTAAAAGTACCATCAGGGATGCAAATTAAGAGAATAACATACAGTACATTAGATTGCAAAATGTCATAAAACTAATGTCATTTAAACTAACTGTGGAATATCATCTTAAAGTGCCATTATTATGCTTTTTCAAATATTTTCTTTCATGCAGTGTGTCATGTAGCTGTATGTGAACATAAACTATCTGCACTAGTGATGTGCAGGTCGGGTTGGGGTGGGTCATTAAAAACAAAATTAAATAAAAAATCCATGTATGTTGCGTGCAATTCCCTATAGCCTATATTAAATATTTGGGAATATCTATTTTCATATTTTATTAAGTTCTTTGATAAGGTTACGTCACGTGACAAGTCACGAAAGTGCCAAGCAGCTACCGCTGCCAGTCACAACACAAACAAAGAAATAAAAGTGAAGATGGAGAGATGCGGGAGAAACTGAGGTCGGGAATTTACATCATTAAAAGAAAAAAAGGTCAGGCTGCTACATCTAATGTTTGGGAGTCCAAAGTATGTCTATTTAACGGTCGCGGGTGCGGGGCGGGGCGGGTTGTAAAAATAGATACAGTGGTGCGGGGCGGGCTGGAGCGGGCCAAATAATTTCATAAAAGCGGGACCCGCGGGTTGGAAAAATACCCGACCCGTGCATCACTAATCTGCACTATCTGTGACGCTGACAGTGCACAATAAACAAAGTTTTTGTCTATTAAAAAAAAGATTCGGCTCACTTTCGCCTAAACGAGTCGTTAGCAAATCTATTTTTACTCTGTTACGGATCCACGTCACTCGGTAACATATTTGCATAATGTCCACCCACGTTCTACGTCGCGAACAACTTGCCCGCCCACGTTCTACGTCGCGAACAACTTGCCCGCCATCTTACAATTAACGTTACCACACTCTTGTTAATGTGACCGAGCATTCCTGCCGGGTTCGCTTAAACACTTTGTAATATAAAAAAAACTATAAAAAATGAGAGCACACAAAATCCTTTTTAACTGTTTATTCTCCACCATTCACCAAAACTGAACTTAACACTCGCGAAGGGCGCGTGCTTCTTGGCGTAGGTTCTACGGCAAGCCCAGAGGGAAAAAATGCCAAAGTGTAAGGGCACGGAGCATGCGCACCACACACACGCGAAGTGTAAGGGCATGGAGCATACGCACTTCGCGCATCACACGGATGAGAGAAGGAGAGATTGCTGTGGATCATTTTCTTTCGAAGATTTTTGAACCGGATTATCTTTGACTGGACATATTCCCTGGACTTCTCACCCTCCATCATCGGCCTCCCGGACTTCATTAACCCCAGTGAGACCGAACCTTACACAGTATACTGGGATAACACAATAAACTTCTGACATTTTCCACTCACTTGCACACATACACATACCGATTATTAATTATAGTTTGTAAATATTGTTTATATCTTTGTTTAGTTTTGTATAATACATGTTTGCTTTATTTACTTATTTGTGTTTGTCCTTTTTGCGTTTTTTGGTATGTACACACATACAATAAACACGGACTTCGGACATTTTCCACTTACTCGCGTTCATGCACACATACAGTTTATTATATGTAGTTTGTAAATATTGTTTATATCTTTGTTTGGTTGTTGTGCACCTTTTTCGTTTACTTTATTTAGTTTTGTATAATACACGTTTGCTTTATCTACTTGTTTGTGTTTGTTCTTTTTGCTCACCGGCCTATTAACACAACACCGACACAAAGATAAAAGACCTCTCGATTTTTGTAGCCACAGTTAATATAAAATTAGCTGGTCATTACACGGTAAAACCGACACCATCTTTTTTATGTATTGACGGGTCTCCAGAGCCGTCGTTCAATTATGGTAATAGGCGTTTCGTTTTCCGACACACAGGACCGCAGTGAGGGCTCACGGAAAGGAGGGGTTTAGACAGACTGGATCTTCGAACTGATTCACACGAGTCGTTTACGAATCATTTAGAAATGGGGTAAAATTAAATCTATTTTTGGAGAAAACTAGTGTTTTTTTGACCTTGCACACAGTACATGTAAACCTGTTTTAAGAGACTCATTAAGCAATATTAGCAACCTTTAAAATGGCATAATTGGGGCCCTTTAAGATGCAAACTTGGTCTGGTTGTTTCAGAAATGTGTAAAGCACAATGAGAATTATGCTCAAGAGCTAACTAGCCACATACCGCATATAAGTGCAGGATTTCTGATTTCATTTAAACAAATATGTCAGACAAACCAACAGGCAAGGCTCAGAAACATGAAGCATGGAAACAGGCCTAAACTAGACAAGGCAAAAGAGAAAAACAATAATCAGGCTATGCTCAAGGACTCATCAGAACAAAGGCTTGAAATTGTTACAAACACAATGCTGGATGTGAGACTTAGAAAACTGTCTTTTTTTCAGTCTAGTTTATTTAAATGGTGTGACTGCAAGTGGCAGGTAGGTAATTGTGAAGGGATAGATGCTTGACTGGAGGTCATGCGTTGAGGTCGTGGGCTGTGGATTATGGGAGTTGTACTCTGCAAATTCAGGATTTATAGACACAGACGTGATAATTATGTGCTGCTATAAGATGTAGTCTGTCTTTAACTTCTGAGACACTCCTCAAATAAATTACAACCATAACTATAAATAGCATCTTAATTGGATTTTGCAGATCTAACACAGAATTCAACGTACTATGCTATAACACCCCATACAAATTTACCTTTTACTACACCATTAAGTTTAGCTACACCGTAACTAAAGTCAGCCACAAATATATTACACACTGACTATAAGATCAGCTATGTCATTTACTGACTACAAAGCATCAAACACTGTTACAGTTATATCCTCCACCAATCCTCAACCATTCGCTATAGCTTCTGGTTGTAATTTACTGCTGACTGCAAAAGAAGGTTGATTCAAGTTCGATTCAGGCTGATATCTAAGTTCGGATTTCTAAGTAAAATTAAATAGTACAGTATGATTATGTTGCTGCATCACCCCAACATAAACTGAGGTAACTCTTTTTACTGACAATATGTGAATCTGTTTACAATGAAACCTTGGATTGTGAGTCACATGGTTTGCGAGCGTTCCGCAAAACGAGCAAAGATTTGTAATAAATTTTGACTTGGAAACGAACAAGTCTTGGTTTATGAGTACCGAGTATCATGTATCATGTATGCGCTTCTTGTTTTGATGCCGAATGTCACATCATCACAACTGTGCCAATGTTTTTCTCTCTCTTGCGCTGCGGAATTGTGGGTAATCGTCTCCCCTTCTGGGTCTTAGTGCTCGTCTCTCACTGGTATAATCAACATCTTTGTACGCGTGTACTGTTTACTATAACACTGTGACCACGTGTGTGCGCGTAAAACATATTTTATTTTGTGTCTGTATGCGTTTGTATACAGCGCGTGTGTAAAGCAAAAGCAAGTCTCATTAGAGAGGTTAAAGATCCATTTTCTCTCTCTCATCAAGGCTCAGCCTGCTCTTTGCCTGCTCTGTGTCTCTGTGTGTTCGCGCGTCATTGGACACTGTGCCCTCCTCATCAGAAAACAAATGCAACATAAATCACCAAAAAAAAGTCAATATTGGTCAGAAAAAAAAGACACCAGAAACAGGCAGTGCACCGCAGCATGCCACACATGGGGCCCAGCAGAGAAAGAGTACAAGATTGCTGACCCAGCTTCCAAACTTCTATAACTGAGGATCCCTGGGATGTGCCAGACAAATACACTACCGTTCAAAAGTTTGGGGGTCACTTGCAAATTTCTTTGTTTTAGTTTAGTGATTTATTTTCTACATTCTACAACAATACTGGGGATTTCAAAACTATAAAATAACATGTGGAATTAGGCAATTAGGTAACAACAACAAAAACAACAGTTAGTTGTTATTTTAAGACACAGAGGTCAGCCTTTCTGTAATAGTTCTTGCAAGAACAGTATTGTCAAGTGCATTTGCAAAATCCGTCAAGCTCCATAATGAAGCAGACACATCTCAATATCAGCTGTTCAAAGGAGATTATTGCATATTTTGGACGCCTTCAGCATTCCTTTGCAATGTAGGAAGAAATAAAAATCAGGAACGATCATGGAGTTAGAAAGTGACCCCAAACTTTTGAACGGTAGTGTAAGTCAAATCCATGGAGGCCCTACAACACAACCACAGCACCCTGGTGTCAGACAACACAGGACATCCCACAGGCCCAGCAAAGCCATGCACAAGGGAAACATTTATTTTTTTTTTAATGTTAATGTTTTAATGTTATGGCTGATTAGTGCATGTGCCCATCCAGTATTGGAAATCTAAAATGCCAGTGGGTTACTGAGACTCACTGATCCCAATATGACTGAACAGCCCTGGGATGTGCTGAAAATTTTATTTCAAAACCATGGAGGCCCACACCACAACCCACAGTACCCACAGGATCTGCTGCCAACGTCCTGGTGCCAGACACAACAGTGGCCCTATAAAGGGTAGAGTGCGTAATTGTTGTGTTGCGTAAGTATAAATCTCTAATAACTTAGTCACTTTAGTTGTTTAATAACGCAAAAAATATAATTGGAAATAATCTTACAGGCTAATACCGTATGAGTCATACATCTTTGCAAGAACAATGTTCTTGTTTATTTTGGGAATGTTCCATTTGGTGATACTAAAGAAAACGGTATATCATCTCTCAGTATAATTAGAATAATTAATCCAGAAGAAATCTTAAATAAAAATGGCAGACTTCAGTTTTGAAATAAATAATTACTTGGCATTTCTGTTAAAGTCTTCTAAATGAAAATTATCCTTGGAGTCCAAATATAACCACAAAAATAATTGTGAAGGAACTGATATACTTGAAATTTAAAAAAATGTATTTTAACTTAATAAACGAGTAATAACAAATGCGCTTTGTCTGCCGAGTGTCACATGATCACAACTGAGCCAATGGGTCTTCTCACTCATGTGCTGCGGGATTATGGGTAATCGCTTCCCATGCTCATGTCCTGAAGACCAAACCTGTGCACGTGCGTCACATCAGAAAGCACTGATTCCATTAGTGTGTGCATGCGTGAGGTTCCTTGTTAAAGAAGTTTTCAGACAGAGCAGTGTTTCCATTAGTGTGTGTGTGTGTGTGTGTGTGTGTGTGTGTGTGTGTGTGTGTGTGTGTGTGTGTGTGTGTGTGTGAGTGTGTGTGAAAGTCGCTCTACATAGTAGGCCCTCTCCACTCCTCTCACCCTACACACATACACACTCACAGAAACACTGCTCTGTCAGGATTCTTTTCAAATGTAAAGTGCAGGTTAATAATTTTTTTTTTTTTACTTTACTTTACTAATATTTTTGGGTTCCGAAACAAATAATTGGATTTTCCATTATTTCTTCTGGGGAAAATCACATTCATATATGAGTGTTTTGATATACTGTACAAGCATGCTTCTGGAACGAATTGTGCTCCAATCCAAGGTTTAAATGTATACTAAATGCATGTCTTCAGACTGTGGGAGGAAAGTGAAGTACCCAGAGAAAACCCACAAAGCATGGGCAGAACATGCAAGTCTCATGTAAACAGACCCAAGCTAGACTTCTTCTTCTTCTTTGTCTTTCGGCTGTTCCTTTTCAGGGGTCGCCACAGCGAATCATCTGCCTCCATCTAACCCTGTCCTCTGCATCCTCTTCTCTCATACCAACTAACTCCATGTCTTCTCTCACTGCATCCTTAAATCTCCTCTTTGGTCTTCCTCTAGACCTCCTGCCTTGCAGTTCCAACCTCAGCATACTTCTACCGATATATTCACAATCTCTCCTCTGAACATGTCCAAACCACCTCAACCTGGCCTCTCTGACTTTATCTCCAAAACATCTAACATGGGCTGTCCCTCTGATGAACTCATTCTTGATCCTATCCATCCTTGTCACTCACAAAGAGAACCTCAATATCTTCATCTCTGCTACCTCTAGCTCTGCCTCCTGTCTTTTCTTCAGTGCCACTGTCTCTAAGCCATAGAGCATTGCTGGTCTCACCACTGTTCTGTACACCTTTCCTTTCATTTTTCCTAATACTCTTTTATCGCACAACACACCTGACACCTTTTCCTATTACCCTCCTGGCATCTGTCAGTACATTTCCATCTCTATCTTTAATCACTCTAACCTGCTGCACTTCCTTCCCATCTCTATCTCTCTGCCTCGCCAACCTGTACAGATCCACCTCTCCCTCCTTACTGTCCAGCCTAGCATACAAGTCCTCATATGCTCTTTGTTTGGCCTTTGCCACTTCTACCTTCACCTTACGCTGCATCTCCCTGTACTCCTGTCTACTCTCTTCAGTCCTCTCAGTGTCCCACTTCTTCTTAGCTAGTCTCTTTCCCTGTATATACTCCTGGACCTCCTCATTCCACCACCAAGTCTCCTTGTCCACTTTTCCCTTACCTGATGATACACCAAGTACCCTCCTACCTGTCTCCCTGATCATATTGGCTGTAGTTGTCCAGTTAACTGAAAGCACATCCTGACCTGCCATAGCTTGTCTCAACTCCTCCCTGAAGACTACACAACATTCTTCCTTTCTCAGCTTCCACCACTTTGTCCTCTGCTCTGCCTTTGTTCTCTTCACCTTCCTCACCACAAGGGTTATTTTACACACCACCATTCTATGTTGTCTGACTACACTCTCCCCTACCAACACTTTGAAGTCACTGATCTCTTTCAGATTACAACGTCGACACAAGATGTAGTCCACCTGAGTACTTCTGCCTCCACTCTTATATGTCACCCTATGTTCCTGCCTCTTCTGGAAGAAAGTATTTACTACTGCCATTTCCATCCTCTTTGCAAAGTCCACCACCATCTGTCCTTCTACATTCATGTCCTGAAGACCAAACCTGCCCATCACATTTTCATCACCTCTGTTCCCTTCCCCAACATGTCCATTGAAGTCTGCACCAATCACCACTCTCTTACCTCTGGAGTGCTCTGCATCACTTCATCTAACTCACTTCAGAATGTCTCCTTCTCTTCTAACTCACATCCTACCTGTGGGGCATAACCACTAACAACATTGAACATTACTCCTTCAATTTCCAGCTTTAGACTCATCAACCTGTCTGATACTCCTTTTACCTCTAGAACATTCCTAACAAACTCCTCTTTCAGAATAACTCCTACTCCTTTTCCTTTCCTATCTACACCATGGTAAAACAATTTGAACCCTGCTCCTAAGCTTCTGGCCTTGCTACCTTTCCACCTGGTCTCCTGGACACACAGTAGATCCACCTTTCTTCTCTGCATCATACTGTATTAACCAACTCTCTTCCCTTCCCTGTCATGGTCCCAACATTCAAAGTCCCTACTATCACTCCTAAACTCTTGCCTTTCCTCTTCTCTCTCTGCTTTCGAACACGCCTTCCTCCTCTCCTTCTTCGACCAACAGTAGCCCAAATTCCACCGGCACCCTTTAGGTCAACAGCACCAGGGCGGTCGTTGTTAACCCGGGCCACGACTGATCCAGTATGGGAATTATATTTGTGATTCGCATCATTGATTTGGCAAATGTTTTACGTCGGATGCCCTTCCTGACACAACCCTCTGCATTTATCCAGACTTGGGACTGGCACAAGAAGACACTGGATTGCAGACCCCCCCGTGGTTGCATTAGACCCAAGCTAGACATGAACCTTTAACCTTGGAAGTTCAAGGTCATAATGCAGACTGTAACCTTTTACATAATAAATAAAATAAATAAATACTATCTTCAAAGAGTATAAAAAATAGAAACAAAAACTTGAATCAAATTTATATAATTCTTGCATGATAAACTAAGATTATTTTATTGATATTTAGATTTACACACACACACACACACACACACACACACACATACATACTGTATATATACACACTATATAAACTCGAGTAACATCCAATTCTTAATCCATAGTTTTTAACCCACCCTTTGCAGCTTGTAATATTTCTTGTCCCCTATTGAGATTTTATTCATCTGTGTGTATAACTATTACTATTTTAACTGCATAATATCAACCCTTAAAATGTAATAGCAATTAACGGAAATAAAGGATCTCTAGTCAGATAATTGAACATTTTTACCGCTGAAAGCTATGAAAATATTTTCATATTCAGACAATAATTGTATGATTGAGAATTGGGGCATTGCACTTAGTGGCAAAAAGATCAGTCCTTTCTTAATTGGGGAAAACATTAAGGAACCTGGTTGTATCTCACCTTTTATTTTCTAAAAAAGACAGTCAGCAGTTTGAGATAAAAAGAAGAGTGGAATTAGCAAGAGCTAAATCTGGGATTATTAGATCTGAGGAAGTCCAACACATTCCACTGTCCCACACCATTCTCTTATTCCCAACACACAGAAAGAGAGTTCTTTAGTTCATGTATTGAGGGGTATGGAGTGTGATGGATTAATGCAGAATCAGCTGAGAAAAGACAGTAAACATATTATAAATGCTGTTGTGGTAGTTTCTTTTTATACTAGAGCTTTATTAACAGCTGTCTCTGGATGTGTTTTTTTCCTCCTAGAGAGGCTTCTTGGCTTGCAGTAGAGAATGTTGTCATTTTAGTATGTGGTGATTAATCACTGATTCTATTAAAAAATCAAATATCAGGAAATAGAGCCTAAATTAGACTATCTCCTGGAAACAGGCTCCTTTCTCCAAAGCAGCAGAAATTACAGCAGCTGTCATACATCAGACATGCTCTGTATTTCATATGGTAGTAGGTTACCATCTCAGTAATTCTTCCCTTTCTTTCCCTAGACATGTTTCAGGCTGAGAAAGGTTATCTGTAGTTCCTCAAAGAGGAGTAAACACATCACCATCAATTACTGGTTAATAGCAGTTATTTAATAGGAATGATATATATATAAAATAAGTGAAAATTACATTTATACATTTAGTAAAACTGTTATGTTTTGTGGGAATTGAGACACTTAAATATATTAAATTCAGAATATACAGTGGTGTGAAAAACTATTTGCCCCCCTCCTGATTTCTTATTCTTTTGCATGTTTGTCACACTTAAATGTTTCTGATCATCAAACACATTTAACTATTAGTCAAAGATAACACAAGTAAACACAAAATGCAGTTTTTAAATGAGGGGTTTTATTATTTAGGGAGAAAAAAAAAATCCAAACCTACATGGCCCTGTGTGAAAAAGTAATTGCCCCCTGAACCTAATAACTGGTTGGGCCACCCTTAGCAGCAATAACTGCAATCAAGCGTTTGCGATAACTTGCAACGAGTCTTTTACAGCGCTCTGGAGGAATTTTGGCCCACTCATCTTTGCAGAATTGTTGTAATTCAGCTTTATTTGAGGGTTTTCTAGCATGAACCGCCTTTTTAAGGTCATGCCACAACATCTCAATAGGATTCAGGTCAGGACTTTGACTAGGCCACTCTAAAGTCTTCATTTTGTTTTTCTTCAGCCATTCAGAGGTGGATTTGCTGGTGTGTTTTGGGTCATTGTCCTGCTGCAGCACCCAAGATCGCTTCAGCTTGAGTTGACGAACAGATGGCCGGACATTCTCCTTCAGGATTTTTTGGTAGACAGTAGAATTCATGGTTCCATCTATCACAGCAAGCCTTCCAGGTCCTGAAGCAGCAAAACAACCCCAGACCATCACACTACCACCACCATATTTTACTGTTGGTATGATGTTCTTTTTCTCAAATGCTGTGTTACTTTTACGCCAGATGTAACGGGACACGCACCTTCCAAAAAGTTAAACTTTTGTCTTGTCGGTCCACAAGGTATTTTCCCAAAAGTCTTGGCAATCATTGAGATGTTTTTTAGCAAAATTGAGACGAGCCTTAATGTTCTTTTTGCTTAAAAGTGGTTTGCGCCTTGGAAATCTGCCATGCAGGCCGTTTTTGCCCAGTCTCTTTCTTATGGTGGAGTCGTGAACACTGACCTTAATTGAGGCAAGTGAGGCCTGCAGTTCTTTAGATGTTGTCCTGGGGTCTTTTGTGGCCTCTCGGATGAGTTGTCTCTGCGCTCTTGGGGTAATTTCGGTCGGCCGGCCACTCCTGGGAAGGTTCACCACTGTTCCATGTTTTTGCCATTTGTGGATAATGGCTCTCACTGTGGTTCGCTGGAGTCCCAAAGCTTTAGAAATGGCTTTATAACCTTTACCAGACTGATAGATCTCAATTACTTTTGTTCTCATTTGTTCCTGAATTTCTTTGGGTCTTGGCATGATGTCTAGCTTTTGAGGTGCTTTTGGTCTACTTCTCTGTGTCAGGTAGCTCCTATTTAAGTGATTTCTTGATTGAAACAGGTGTGGCAGTAATCAGGCCTGGGGGTGACTACAGAAATTGAACTCAGGTGTGATAAACCACAGTTAAGTTATTTTTTAACAAGGGGGACAATCACTTTTTCACACAGGGCCATGTAGATTTGGAGTTTTTTTTCTCCCTTAATAACGTAAACCTTCATTTAAAAACTGCATTTTGTGTTCAATTATGTTATCTTTGACTAATAGTTAACGGTTTTTGATGAGCAGAAACATTTAAGTGTGACAAACATGCAGAAGAATAAGAAATCAGGAAGGGGGCAAATAGTTTTTCACACCACTGTAGCTTTCATTATATGGAACTGTGGAAATAAATTCTGGAAATCTACTGATTGTGTAAAATTTGATTTCTCTTTTTTTCCCTTTGGGGCTTATCGTTATAAGTTGTCTTCCTTTTAAAAAGAATGGTCCTTTCTTTTCTGCAGACAACAGGAATATTTCATTTGAGATATTGTTATTTTTCTTTCCTCAAAGATTAAGGAATAAATTGTTTGAGGCAGGCTTCTTTGGTAATTTGGCAGCAGAACAGTAAAAGTACCTGCAGAGCAAATTTATCCACATGAAAGAAATGAAAAGAAGTATCAAGCTTGTCCTGACTTTGACTGAAACAGATTTATTATGAAATATGTATCATGAGCACTTTGATTTTGCGGGAAAATACATACTAAATGTGTCAGTATTAGTTTTGTTTGAGAGATGTTAAGTTTGATCCTGATTCTTAAATAAGCAGTCAGATTCCCTTTCCTTTGATGCAGAAGTACTGTTTGAGATCAAAGCTGAAATAAATCATTCAATGCATCTTTAGCACATATTTGGAGTCTTAATGCTCATTAGTCTCGTTTGGATCTGGTCTTTGAGAGTTTCATCATGTTGAGGTCTGGGAGATTTACACTATGTACCAAAAGTATGTGAACAACTGACCTGATCATAACACACATATGGGGTCGTCCCAAACTGTTGTCACACACAACTGGAAACATATTAAATATTTTGTTTATGATTTTGCTGTACTGAAATTAAAGGTCCCTAAACTTGTTCCGGTTAGCAATGCAATTGTGTACAGCAAAGTGTCCATAAAGACATAGGTGGCCAAGGTTAGCGTGAACGAACTCGAGTCCCCTGCAAAGAGCTCTGATCTCAACCCCAATGAACACCTTTGGGATAAATTGGTGTGCACATTTGTGCCTAACCTGATGATCTTATATCTGAAAGAATACAGATTTTAAAATCTAATAAAAAGTCTTTCCCAAATGATTGGAGACTTTACGGTAGCAAAGTACTGTAGGGGTCCAACTCTGAAATGAGTTACTTGAAATATTCAACAAGTACATGATCACTAAGTACTTGGATATGGTCTAAGCAAACAGAGGATTAAATGAAATGCAGTATGGTCTGTGAAAAGATTAAACACGAAAAAATATATACAGTGGTGTGAAAAACTATTTGCCCCCTTCCTGATTTCTTATTCTTTTGCATGTTTGTCACACTTAAATGTTTCTGCTCATCAAAAACCGTTAACTATTAGTCAAAGATAACATAATTGAACACAAAATGCAGTTTTTAAATTAAGGTTTACGTTATTAAGGGAGAAAAAAAACTCCAAATCTACATGGCCCTGTGTGAAAAAGTGATTGCCCCCCTTGTTAAAAAATAACTTAACTGTGGTTTATCACACCTGAGTTCAATTTCTGTAGTCACCCCCAGGCCTGATTACTGCCACACCTGTTTCAATCAAGAAATCACTTAAATAGGAGCTACCTGACACAGAGAAGTAGACCAAAAGCACCTCAAAAGCTAGACATCATGCCAAGATCCAAAGAAATTCAGGAACAAATGAGAACAAAAGTAATTGAGATCTATCAGTCTGGTAAAGGTTATAAAGCCATTTCTAAAGCTTTGGGACTCCAGCAAACCACAGTGAGAGCCATTATCCACAAATGGCAAAAACATGGAACAGTGGTGAACCTTCCCAGGAGTGGCCGGCCGACCAAAATTACCCCAAGAGCGCAGAGACAACTCATCCGAGAGGCCACAAAAGACCCCAGGACAACATCTAAAGAACTGCAGGCCTCACTTGCCTCAATTACTGTAAGGTCAGTGTTCACGACTCCATCATAAGAAAGAGACTGGGCAAAAACGGCCTGCATGGCAGACTTCCAAGGCGCAAACCACTTTTAAGCAAAAAGAACATTAAGGCTCGTCTCAATTTTGCTAAAAAACATCTCAATGATTGCCAAGACTTTTGGGAAAATACCTTGTGAACCGACGAGACAAAAGTTGAACTTTTTGGAAGGTGCGTGTCCCGTTACATCTGGCGTAAAAGTAACACAGCATTCCAGAAAAAGAACATCATACCAACAGTAAAATATGGTGGTGGTAGTGTGATGGTCTGGGGTTGTTTTGCTGCTTCAGGACCTGGAAGGCTTGCTGTGATAGATGGAACCATGAATTCTACTGTCTACCAAAAATTCCTGAAGGAGAATGTCCGGCCATCTGTTCGTCAACTCAAGCTGAAGCGATCTTGGGTGCTGCAGCAGGACAATGACCCAAAACACACCAGCAAATCCACCTCTGAATGGCTGAAGAAAAACAAAATGAAGACTTCGGAGTGGCCTAGTCAAAGTCCTGACCTGAATCCTATTGAGATGTTGTGGCATGACCTTAAAAAGGCGGTTCATGCAAGAAAACCCTCAAATAAAGCTGAATTACAACAATTCTGAAAAGATGAGTGGGCCAAAATTCCTCCAGAGCGCTGTAAAAGACTCGTTGCAAGTTATCGAAAACGCTTGATTGCAGTTGTTGCTGCTAAGGGTGGCCCAACCAGTTATTAGGTTCAGGGGGCAATTACTTTTTCACACAGGGCCATGTAGTTTTGGATTTTTTTTCTCCCTAAATAATAAAACCCCTCATTTAAAAACTGCATTTTGTGTTTACTTGTGTTATCTTTGACTAATAGTTAAATGTGTTTGATGATCAGAAACATTTTGTGTGACAAACATGCAAAAGAATAAGAAATCAGGAGGGGGGCAAATAGTTTTTCACACCACTGTACACTACATGGACAAAAGTATTTGGCTATTACTTACTGTATGTGTTTTAATCAGGCACCTTATCCCCATTGAAGGGCAATCTGAATGCTTCGAGATAAGACAATGCTATGCTTCCAACTTTGTGGCAGCAGTTAGGGGACCTTTTCTATTCCAACATGACTGTGCCTCAGAGCACAAAACAAGGACTATAAAGACATAGTTTGATGAGTTCGGTTATGGAAGAACTTGACTGGCCCGCACCGGTCCCAGTCGACCAGATACTGGGTGCCCGTGCCCCGAGGGCGCGAGTCGAGGATCCGTCGCACGGTGTAGGCGGGACCGCCGTCAATGATTCGGGGAGGAGGAGCAGGGGGGGTGGGTGGAACCATGGGTGAGGTGGTGAATGGAGTCCTCGGGGCCGTAGCCCTCCCAGTCGACCAGATACTGGGTGCCCGTGCCCCGAGGGCGCGAGTCGAGGATCCGTCGCACGGTGTAGGCGGGACCGCCGTCAATGATTCGGGGAGGAGGAGCAGGGGGGGTGGGTGTAACCATGGGTGAGGTGGTGAATGGTTTCAGCTGTGAGGTGTGGAAGACGGGGTGGATCCGGAGCGCCGCAGGTAGCTGGAGCCGGTAGGTGACAGGGTTGATCCTGACGGTGATGCGGTATGGCCCGATGAACCTTGGTAATAATTTTTTGGACTCGGTGTGCAGGTGGAGGTTTTTGGTTGATAGCCACACTTTGTCACCTACGTGGTACAATCGTCCCTGGGGGTGCCGGCGAGGTTGGCTTGGCGCCATAGCCGCCGGCACCGGCGAACCAACTGTTGGGCCGATGGTACGTCAACCTCCGGTTCCTGGTGGGTGAACATCGGAGGCTGGAAACCATAGCATACCTCAAATGGGCTCAGGTTGGTGGCCGAGGAGACATGGAGGTTATGGGATAACTCGGCCCACTTGAGGTAGCGGGCCCAGGAGCGCTGGCGGTCCGACACAAAACATCTCAGGTAGCGCTCCAGCTGTTGGTTGGCTCGCTCCGTCTGACCGTTCGTCTGAGGGTGGTAGCCGGAAGACAAACTGCAGGACGAATCGATCAGACGGCAGAAGGCCTTCCAGAACCGGGCGGTGAACTGGGGACCTCTGTCCGAAACGATGTCCTTTGGGAACCCATGCAATCGGACTACGTGTTCCAAAATCAGCTCGGCTGTCTCTTTCGCTGACGGGAGTCCGGCGAGGGCCACCAGGTGCACTGCCTTGGAGAAGCGGTCCACAATGGTCAGGATGACGTCTTTTCCATCTGAATCCGGCAGGCCCGTGATGAAATCTACGGCAATGTGGGACCAGGGTCGACGGGGAACTGGGAGTGGTTGGAGTTCCCCTGGAGTTGGTTGGTTAATGTCCTTCGCCCTGGCGCACATTGGGCACGCCCGAACGAACTCGGTTATTTCCTCATTGAGGGCCACCAGAAAGCCCGGCCGATGAAGGTGGTGGTTCTCCGGCTTCCCTGGTGTCCTGCGACGGGTGACGAATGGCCCCACTGGAGTCCCTGGTCAGTGCCTGGCGGACCCTCGTTTCCAGGTTCCACTGCAGGGGTGCGATGATGCGGGTAGGTGGAAGGACAGGCGCGGGGTCCGCCCGGGGCGTCTCTCGCTCGTGTTGCCGGGAGAGGGCGTCAGCCTTGGTGTTCTTCGACCCCGGGCGGTATGAGAGGTGGAAGTTGAATTGTTCGAAGAACAGTGCCCACCGTGCCTGTCGTGAATTCAACTGCTTCAAACAGCGGATGGTGATCAGGTTTTGGTGATCCATCCAGACGATGAATGGCTCACTGGCGCCCTGGAGCCAGTGACGCCACTCCTCCAAGGCCCACTTTATGCCCAGCAGTTCTCGGTCCCCTACTCCGTATCGCTGCTGAGTGGGGTTAAATTTTTTGGAGTAGAAGCCACATGGGTGCAGCTTCTGGTCTGGACCTCGTTGGGAGAGAACAGCGCCGGCGCCCACCTCCGACGCGTCCACCTCCACAACGAACGGTTGGCTGGCATCTGGATGAAGCAGGATGGGTGCGGTGGTGAATAGATGACAGAGTCGGTGAAAAGCTGAGATGGCGGTAGGGTCGAGTCGGAAGGAATGGTTGGAGAGCCTGGTAAGTGCAGTGAGCGGTGCTGCAACTGTACTGTAGCCCCGGATAAAGCGACGATAAAAGTTCGCAAACCCGAGAAAGCGTTGGAGCTGTTTGAGTGTCCTGGGTAGGGGCCAGTGACGTACAACCTCCAGCTTCTGCGGGTCCATGGCCACACCCTGGGGCGAGATGACAAAACCCAGGAACGTGGTGGAGTGCTCGTGAAAAGCACACTTCTCCAGCTTACAGTACAGCTGGTGGGCGAGCAATCTCTTAAGGACAGCTCGAACGTGTTTGGTGTGTTCAGCGGGGGTACGTGAGTAAATTAAAATGTCATCCAGATAGACAAACACCCATCGGCCTAGCATGTCCCTGAGGACATCGTTGATGAAGGCTTGGAAGGCCGAGGGTGCGTTGCAGAGACCAAATGGGATGACCAGGCTCTCATAGTGTACGGTAGGGGTGATGAAGGCTGTCTTCCACTCATCACCCTCTCTGATGCGCACCAAGTTGTAGGCACTCCGGAGGTCCAACTTAGTGAACATGGTGGCACAATAGAGGGCGTCCAGGGCTGAGTTGGTGAGAGGCAGAGGGTGACGATTTCGGATGGTGATCTTATTAAGCCCCCGATAGTCGACACATGGACGAAGTTCGCCCCCTTTCTTCTTTACGAAGAAAGAGGAGCCGGCGAAGAGGAGGGCCTGATGGTGCCATTTCGCAGCGCGTTGGCGACATACTCCTCCATAGCCTGGGTCTCGTTGGTTGAGAGGGAGTAGAGATGGCCGCGGGGGGGGCTGGAGCCTGGCTGGAGTTCGATGGCTAGGTCGTAGGGTCGGTGAGGTGGAAGGTGGCTGGCCCGGCGTTTACAGAACACTTCAGCCAGGTCTCGATACGGTGGAGGTATGGCGTGGATGTCGACGTCGGGGGCCTCGGACTCCCTGGAACACGTCCCAGCCTGGGCCTGTAGGCATAAGTCGGTACAGGTCGGCCCCCATTGAAGGATCCGGTTCTGAGACCAGGAGATGAGTGGGTCGTGCTATAAAAGCCAGGGATAGCCGAGGATGATGGGTGGAGAGGAGATGGGTGTGAGGTGAAACTGTATGGACTCCTGATGTTGGCCGAGGACGAGAGTGAGGGGTGGAGTCTGCTGGGTGATGGGGCTGGATGAGAGGGGCCGCCCGTCGACTGAGGTGATTCTCACAGGCTGGGATAACGCCTCAATCTTTACCCCCAATCCTCTGGTGTACGTCAATGAAGTTCCCCGCGGCACCGATGAACGCGGTACTTCTGACCCGTTTGTGGCCAAGGTGGAGGGTTACCTGAACCGTGAGTCGAGTAGCGGTGTTGTCGGTGGTGGCGGAGAGGTGGATGGTGCCCGGGGAGTCTCTCCTATCTCTCACCGGGTCTGGGCGTTTCCCGGACGGGACAAGCAGGTGGCTCGGTGGTGCGCTGCTGAGCCGCAATAGGCGCACAGTCCCTCACGGTAACGTCTCTCGCGTTCCGCCAGAGTCAGGGAGGCGCGCCCTAGTTGCATGGGTTCCCCGGCTCCGGTGTCAACCACGGCAGGGGGTGGAGATCCGACATGTCCAGGAAGAGCGGTGGTGACGGTGGGTGATGGCCTTGGTGCAGTGTAGGCATAAGTGGATGGTGGCGGCAGGGTTCGGGGTGCTGGCTTCGGGCGAGAGAGGAGGCGCTGGTCGATCCGGAGGGCTAGCTGGATTAGCCCCTCCAGTGTGGCTGGGAGCTCTCGTCCGGCTAGCTCGTCTTTGATACGATTAGCCAGCCCCTCGAAGTAGGACGTCCGGAGAGCTGCGTCTCCCCAGGAGGTCTGGATGGCGAGGGTCCGGAATTCAGCAGTATATTTGCTCACGGACAGTCCTCCCTGCCGCAGGTGGTAGAGCTTTGTGTCGGTCTCCACCTCGCCTGCGGGATGTTCAAATGTGAGCTTGAGCTGACGGGTGAATTCGTTATAGGAGTGCGCAGTGTCTGTGTCAGCGCGCAGGACTGCCGTGGCCCACTCTGCTGCCTGCCCTGATAGCAACGAGACGAGGAGTGCAATGCGCAGCCGGTCGGTGGAGTATTTGGTGGCATTGAACTCAAACACCAGTTCCAGCGATGTTAAAAACACACTGCATTTCCCATCCGTGCCATCCCATTTATCTGGAAGAGCTAAAAAAACATCAGAAGGGGGGGGAGGGGGGTGCGGGAGGGGGAAGGCTCGCATTCTCTCGCCTAAGCTCCGCGACCTCGCGGCGCAAGGCAGCGGTGTCTTGGACACTCCGGCGCAGAGAATCGAGCTCCGCGGTTAGCGTATTAATGAGCAAAGCATGCTGGTCAACCACATCGCGAAGGCGGGCGTAATCCGCTGGGTTTACTGCTCTCGGCTCTGTCATTCTGTCACGAACTAACCGGGATGACCAGAATGATGATCGCGCTATCTGTCACGAACTAACCGGGATGAACAGATAGCTTTAGCAGTTAGCCCGCCCTGTAGCGTGAATGGTAAACCCAAACGCGGATGAACACGAGCAGGCAGGATAATCACGCGATTTGCTATAAGGACTCTCACACTCAATGAGCACAGGAAAGACACAATCTAACCCTAGTCCTATAAACACACACTCAGTCTGAAAAGATAGCCAAGAAAGTGAGTACTCACATATACTGGAACGATTCCGAAAAGGCTTGGGCATAACTCAATGACAGAGTGATGTGCGGCGCCATCTTGTTTCCTTTTATGTTTTCAGGTTCGCGACCGTCTTACAGTACTTCCGGGTCCTAGTGCCGGTCGCGGCTGAGTGTGCATGACAGTTTGTAGGTGACCAAATACTTATTTTCCACCATAATTTGCAAATAAATTCTTTTTAATTTAGAACTTGCACAATTGGTGGCTGACTTGATACTTTTTTGCCCCACTATATAATATATACTGTAGCAGTGGTTATGATTAGGGGCATGTCCCAATTTAGGCATAAAACCACCTCACCATAGCATGAACCACATAAGACTTACAGTACCCCTGCCTTTGTGAACTGATATTCTGATCAAGCCCAAAAGGTTTAATAAAACAGAACAGTAAATACAGTACAGTAAATGATTTACCATGTTGAACCTCAGCAATGCATATTATAATCTTGGTTTTAGAGATTGTGATTAATAGAGGTTAGTGTTTTCTTCTATTCAATTGTGAATCTTTGGTCATGCCTTGCAGACTAGTTAATGTACAATTTGTTCTGAGGCGTTTGTCAGTAATGATTGGTCATATTCTCATATTCTAAAAATATTCAGCATGTTTATTAGTTTTTAAGATGCTCACTTGATAATGAACAGTTATAGATAGATAACAGTTATAGTTAATTAAAGTGCCTGTTCTACTGTATCAATCCTCCATTTTTTTTCTCCATTTCCTGAATATACGCTATACAGTATATGGCGTAGCGAAAGTTTCTACATACTAAGCAATTACATACGTAAAGTTAGATGTTTTAATGCATGTTCCTTCTACAGTAGGTGACATATACCTACATTTTTTTGTACAGAAGATTTAGTCTTCTGGAAGATTCTATCTATAAATGTACCATTTCTTGGTTTTAACAGACCATCGTAATGACAAGTATTTTTACATGTCTAAGAGACATTATTTTCCAAATTTAATTTTAACATATCTTTTATCATAACAATTTTAATGATGAGATTTAAACTCTAACAAATTCACAGGTGGAAATGCGTACTGTATGTTCTACAATGAACACGTACTGGTCTGCATATTCATAGCAGTCATGTTTGCATATCAAGTTATTTCTGTAACTGAACACCACAACTGATGGCCCACTCACATGCCTGCATGGAATCTTACAGCATGACAGGACAGCCTTTACAGAAAAGAGATACTTGTGTGCCAACCTTCTGAAGGACTTTCATCCTTCATTACCTGTCAAATGAAAAGTAATTGCAAGGTCATTTTTAGACTTAACATAGTTATCTATTGATTGCAGTTGCCTAAAAAAATATAAAATCACACTATTCTTCCATGTCCCTCTACCAGTGGTTCGTGGAGTGTTGGTGAGGGTAATTCCCGAAAATCCACCAATTCCTATGACATTGATAGGACATCTGCCTTCACTGTACAGTATGCTTATTATTGGACTGACTGCAGTGGAAAGGCAATCTCAATACTTGATGAGGGGTACAGCCCTGAGGAAAGAAGCTAGAAACATACTGAACCATTCACAAATTCCATTGCATCATTCACAAATTCCATTGCATTCACTCCAGTCACCACATCTCATCTAAATTGCTCTGTTGACCTGACAATTGGCCTTTGCCTGTTAGGTGGTGATTTACAGTTTAGATCAGTAATAAATAGCATACACTTAAATAGATTTTGCTTTGTCTCATGACAGGATGATTGCCAAATGCTCTTGAAACATCTCAGGTATCAATGCTGAAGTTTTGGTATTTCCGAGGGTCAATTTAGTACCAAGCCACCCATAGACTCTTGTTTGTCTTGCAGTTGGTCCCATGGAGGGGGTGCTACAGCGGACCATCAATCCTCTTAACAACTTGGCTTGGGTTTATGCCGTATTCTCTTCCTGACGCAACCCTCACATTTTATCCGGGCTCAGGACTGCCATTGCATGCAATGGCTGGGTAGTATGGGGTGTGTCAACCCACCAACGGTAGGGCTTGAAGGCGGATCTCCAAAACAAACAACCTAGAGCCTTAGCCGTCTGTGCTACCACTTTCATCAAGCAAACCACTGACTGATCTAGTGTTACGGTATCTGTTATCCAGCTCTCTAAGCTTTGTCATCATCACCTGTTGCTGGTCTGAGATCCATTTATCCCCTTCAGATGTACAGTACTGTATGCCCAGTATTGCAACTCTACAAACATCTGGCTTTTTCAGCTTTATGAACTATAGTACACTTTCCCTGGAAACTCCTAAAGTTGACACCCACTGGAGCATTTAACGCAGAGCAGGTCAAAAGAAGAGGCTGTATTTTTTTTACTCAGACTGGGGGTCACAGCTCAGCTGGTAGTGACTGGGCAACCAGCAACTAATAAAATGACAACTAAGTTCTAGGTCACACTCTGGATGAAGCCAATCATCTGTGGGACATTTTCACTTGTGGATTTCCCTGAAATAACAGCAGGCAGTTCTGAGATTAAATATCTTAGGTACTGTCCAACTAGTCAATCTACATATTTTTGTTCAGCGTAACAGAATTATTAATAGATGATATTGCAGGTATGCAACCTACATTTTTTTTTTATGAATTCCATAAATTTCAAGCGAATTTCCAACTTATTGTCCCAAATGAAACAAGAGACTGATCTTCCTTAGCTTTAGTACAAAAGTAGCAGAACCTGGATTCACTTGAGTCATTCATGTGAATAATCCCACATCGCCAGAGTTGTTCTCAACAGATTTATCTAGGATTAGATAAGTAAATCTTTCAAGAACAGTTTCAACAAATACACACTTATTGAGTGTTGATATTTCATTAGTCCTTTTTTTTGTCAATTTAATTAATCAAATCTAGTTCAGTTTTTGATGTAGAATTGATTCATATATTTTAAATCATTTATGTAAACTTACAAGTGCAAAATGGTGTTAATGATCTAAAAAATTAGAATTTCTACAGCATTTGCAGAAGAAAAACAAATAAATAAGTTTTCCAAGAGTATAATTTATTTTTTTTATTTATTATTTTATTTGTATAGTGCTTTTAACAATTGACATTGTCTCAAAACAGCTTTACACAATCAAAAGAATTATTTGAGTTTATATGGAATGTGAATGTGTATGAATCAAAATGTTCAGATAGTCCCTGGTGAGCAAGCTGAGGGCGACAGTGAAAAACTCCCTTAGATGGTAATAGGAAGAAACCTTGAGAGGAACTAGACTCAACAGGGAACCCATCCTCATCTGGGTGAAACAGATAGCAGGAAATTATTTGTATTTATACAGTGTGTTAGGTGGCAGGCAGTTCAGCTATAATAGTTGATGTTAATTGATGTTACAATGGAGTCCAGTAGTTATTGGAGACTCAGATAGACTTGTAGAAAGTTCCAGTCCTAAACTATCCAATTGTCAAGTCCTCAGAGAAACAGCTGACAACACCAGTCGAGGCCAGAACCATCTTCTAAGTAGATAGAATCATCCCCAGACACCAGACTCATCCCAAAGAGACACACGTGGCATCCATGCGGCGAGACCTCCAACCAGAAGCGGGGCACCAGGATGGGTCAGACAGGTCCGGAGGGCAGAGGGAGTCTGGATCACTGGCAGCTCAGGAATGACATGTGTAGCTCGACAGAGAGAGAGAGAGAGAAAGAGTGAAAGGGAGAGACAGGGGGAGAGAGGAAAGAGAAAGAGGGGAGAAAGAGAAGAGGAGGAGAGATGGCAATTAGGTATGGTCACAGTCACAATGTATAATGTGAATGTATATTTACTGTAGAGTGCAAGCAGGGACTCCGGCAGGACTAACTATGACAGCATAACTAAAAGGGAGAGCCAGAAGGAAACACATACAGTGGTGTGAAAAACTATTTGCCCCCCTCCTGATTTCTTATTCTTTTGCATGTTTGTCACACAAAATGTTTCTGATCATCAAACACATTTAATTATTAGTCAAAGATAACACAAGTAAACACAAAATGCAGTTTTTAAATGAGGGGTTTTATTATTTAGGGAGAAAAAAATCCAAACCTACATGGCCCTGTGTGAAATAGTAATTGCCCCCTGAACCTAATAACTGGTTGGGCCACCCTTAGCAGCAATGACTGCAATCAAGCGTTTGCGATAACTTGCAACGAGTCTTTTACAGCGCTCTGGAGGAATTTTGGCCCACTCATCTTTGCAGAATTGTTGTAATTCAGCTTTATTTGAGGGTTTTCTAGCATGAACCACCTTTTTAAGGTCATGCCACAACATCTCAATAGGATTCAGGTCAGGACTTTGACTAGGCCACTCCAAAGTCTTCATTTTGTTTTTCTTCAGCCATTCAGAGGTGGATTTGCTGGTGTGTTTTGGGTCATTGTCCTGCTGCAGCACCCAAGATCACTTCAGCTTGAGTTGACGAACAGATGGCCGGACATTCTCCTTCAGGATTTTTTGGTAGACAGTAGAATTCATGGTTCCATCTATCACAGCAAGCCTTCCAGGTCCTGAAGCAGCAAAACAACCCCAGACCATCACACTACCACCACCATATTTTACTGTTGGTATGATGTTCTTTTTCTGAAATGCTGTGTTACTTTTACGCCAGATGTAACTGTGAGGGACACTCACCTTCCAAAAAGTTCAACTTTTGTCTCGTCGGTCCACAAGGTATTTTCCCAAAAGTCTTGGCAATCATTGAGATGTTTTTTAGCAAAATTGAGACGAGCCTTAATGTTCTTTTTGCTTAAAAGTGGTTTGCGCCTTGGAAATCTGCCATGCAGGCCGTTTTTGCCCAGTCTCTTTCTTATGGCGGAGTCGTAAACACTGACCTTAATTGAGGCAAGTGAGGCCTGCAGTTCTTTAGATGTTGTCCTGGGGTCTTTTGTGGCCTCTCGGATGAGTCGTCTCTGCGCTCTTGGGGTAATTTTGGTCGGCCGGCCACTCCTGGGAAGGTTCACCACTGTTCCATGTTTTTGCCATTTGTGGATAATGGCTCTCACTGTGGTTCGCTGGAGTCCCAAAGCTTTAGAAATGGCTTTATAACCTTTACCAGACTGATAGATCTCAATTACTTTTGTTCTCATTTGTTCCTGAATTTCTTTGGATCTTGGCATGATGTCTAGCTTTTGAGGTGCTTTTGGTCTACTTCTCTGTGTCAGGTAGCTCCTATTTAAGTGATTTCTTGATTGAAACAGGTGTGGCAGTAATCAGGCCTGGGGGTGACTACAGAAATTGAACTCAGGTGTGATAAACCACAGTTAAATTATTTTTTAACAAGGGGGGCAATCACTTTTTCACACAGGGCCATGTAGATTTGGAGTTTTTTTTCTCCCTTAATAATGTAAACCTTCATTTAAAAACTGCATTTTGTGTTCAATTATGTTATCTTTGACTAATAGTTAACGGTTTTTGATGAGCAGAAACATTTAAGTGTGACAAACATGCAAAAGAATAAGAAATCAGGAAGGGGGCAAATAGTTTTTCACACCACTGTACATGAGGGCTACCTGAGATGTAAAGCAAACAATCACCTCACCGTCAACAAACCTGAGTGATCAAATGAGAGTGAGGAAAACAGCATCTAAACATACCAGTTCAACATAATAATCTACTTCCATGAGTCCCCCAGATCTGCTCCCTTACCTATGGCAAATCTATTTATAAAAATGCTTGGCTAAATAAATAGGTTTTTAGCCTAGACTTAAACACTGAGACTGTGTCTGAGTCCCGAACATTATTTGGAAGACTATTCCATAATTTTGGGGCGTTGTAAGAAAAAGCTCTGCCCCCAGCTGTAGTTTTCATAATACGCGGTACTGACAAGCAGTCTGCATCCTTTGATCGAAGTAGGCGTGGCGGATCGTAAGACACTAGCAGTTCGCTCAGATACTGCGGCGCGAGACCATGTGCTCATATCTTCTGGTTCTAGTGAGGACTCTCGCTGCTGCATTCTGCACTAGCTGAAGCTTGTTTATGCACCTACTGTAACAGAACAACCAGACAGTAAGGCATTACAATAGTCCAACCTAGAAGTGATAAAAGCATGAACTAGTTTTTCTGCATCGTTTAGCGACAATATATTTCTTATCTTGGCAATATTTCTGAGGTGAAAGAATGCTATCCTGGTGATATTATCTACATGAGCTTCAAATGAATGGCTGGAATCTATAATCACGCCGAGGTCTTTTACTGTTGCACTTGATGGAACAGAAAGGCCATCTAAAGTTATGGTGTGATCTAAGATTTTACTTCTAGCTGTATGCGGTCCTATGACTAGAACTTCTGTCTTATCCGGATTAAGCAGAAGGAAGTTAATTAGCATCCAATTTCTTATGTCCTGCACACATTGCTCAACTTTAGTAAGATGGTTTTTCTCATCAGGTTTTGTTGAGACGTATAGTTGTGTGTCGTCAGCATAACAATGAAAACTAATACGATGCTTACGGATTATGTTGCCCAGAGGAAGCATGTAAAGGGAAAAAAGCAGTGGGCCTAAAACTGAACCCTGCGAAACGCCAAACTCCACTAGAGAACATGCAGAATAATCACCATTTAAGTCTACATACTGATAACGATCGGTCAAATAGGATCTGAGCCAGGAGAGGGCTGTACCCTTAATTCCTACTACATTTTCTAATCTGTGAAGAAGAATAGCATGATCAATGGTGTCAAAATCTGCACTGAGGTCGAGTAATACAAGCATAGTTACACAACCCTGATCAGAGGCCAATAGGAGGTCATTTACTACTTTAATGAGTGCTGTTTCTGTGCTGTGATGAGGCCTAAATCCTGACTGATACAGTTCATGTATGCCATTTCTATGTAGATATGAGCATAGCTGCTCCGCGACTATCTTTTCCAGAATCTTAGCGATAAAGGGGAGGTTTGATATTGGCCTGTAATTGGACAGCTGACAGGAGTCGAGGTCAGGTTTCTTAATTATTGGTTTGATAACTGCTAATTTAAAAGATTTTAAAACATAACCAATGCTGAGTGAGGAATTAATTATTCTCAACAGCGGTTCTGTTATTACTGGTACTATCTGTTTAAGAAAATGTGTCAGTATAGGATCTAATATACAGGTTGATGAATTAGAAGAAGAGATGAGTGAAATTAGTTAATTCTCTTCAAGGGGAGTAAAGTATTCTAGGTTTGAATCTGACATGGCTAGGTTAACATCTGTATCAATTACATTGTTCGGTTTCAAAGCCTCAATTTTATGCCTGATATTTACAATTTTATTATTAAAAAAGTTCATGAAGTCCTCACTATTGCATGATGTTGTTGTGGAGATTTCTGTAGTGGTCTTATTTCTGGTTAATTTGGCTACGGTATTAAATAAAAATCTAGGATTATTTTTATTTTCTTCTATAAGAGTGGAGAGATACGTTGATCTAGCTACACTAAGAGCTTTCCTATAGTTCAGGATGCTCTCTTTCCATGCTATTTGAAATGCTAACAATTTAGTTTGACGCCATTTACGCTCTAATTTCCGAGCGGTCTGTTTTAAAGTGCGCGTGTGATCGTTATACCAGGGAGCGAGTTTCTTATCTCTAATAATTTTTCTTTTAGCTGGAGCTACATTATCTAAGGTACAACGAAATGTCGACTCTAAATATTCAGTCGCCTGATCGAGTTCTGTGGGGTCAGACGGTGACCTAATCGAAGTTGGTAACTCTGGGAGATTACTGATAAAACTCTTCTCTTTCTTCTTTTAAAAAATTTCTTCTTTTGAGTTTATTGGTGGTTGGTACTGTACAATACTGTCTACAACTGGCCTGGAGTCTGGAGCACAAGATTGGCAGGAAAAAAAAGATTAGCGGATAATTCAAGATATGACATTTAAACAAATAACAATTTATACAAAATTTCAAAGTTTATTGAATACATTTTCAAGTTTATATACTTATAATACCTCAAAAGTGTATAATATTTACACAAATCAGTAAGACATATAGCTCCTTAAAATAAATCAGACAGAAGCTTTGGAACTGAAACGGTGCAATGGAATTGAACGTTATCGAAAATCAAATAAAGTCAGATAAAGATCTCTAGTTTGATTCCCGGGTGATGCTGTAACCTCTCACAGCTGGAGGGCTAGAGCAGAGCTGATTGGTTGAGCTCTCTCAGAGGGGAGGGATGAGAGGTACTTAGTGCTTTCACTTTAATTATGGTTCTACAGCCAATCAGAGGCGTTTGTGAGCTCATGTAAGTAGAAGGAATGTATAGCGTTGTCCTCCAAGTGTGTTACACTGCCCCCAATGGTGCGTGAGTGAGCAGTTCTTTAATGTGGAAGCGCCCTAGCGGCGGAGAGGAATCGGATACTCAATTAGGGAGAAAATCGGGGGGAAAAAAATTATATATATATATACAGGCCAAAAGTTTGACACACCTTCTCATTCAATGTGTTTTCTCTATTTTCATGACCATTTACATTGGTAGATTCTCACTGAAGGCATGAATGAACACATGTTCATATACAGTATATATATATATATATATATATATATATATATATATATATATATATATAACAAATCAACAGTTTAATTATGATTCACATCTTTAATACCCGAACATTGATGACCATGAAGAATGAAAAAAAAGCAAAAATAGATTAAATTGAAAGGGAAAGAAAATGGACAAATAAAGCCCCCAAAACAACGATTCCTCACTGGCTAGCGGGTTACCTTTGTCTTACTACAAACAAAAGTGTCTCAATGTCTCAGGAGTGCCTCAGTGTCTCAGGAGATGCATAAACCTGAACTATAGTCCCAAACTGTCACTACCTTCCTTTTAAAGAAACTATAATTTAAAATTTTAATTGCACCCTTGATTTTTGTTAGTCCAGACCCTCTCTGCAGATAAGAAATACCTGCCACAGATGCTTCATGAAGACGAAGCCCAAATACACATGTCTGTTGCTAAAGTACAAAGTGTAGGTGCACCAATGACTCCCAGGGGAGGACAGAATATTCCATTTTGTGCAACACATACTGGTCCTATGTTAGCTAATTTGCTAAATTTCAATCTGCAGCCTTTACCCCTCTGTAATGGAAAGGGTTGACACTTCACTTTGGCTACACCTGAGCAGGTTAATGTCTCTGTAGAGTAGCATAAGGGTTACTTCACAAACCCCATCTTTCATCAGAAGCTGTATGTGTGTGATGATCAAAATGACCAAAATGATCTCAGACCTATTCAGGTCTTGAGTCCAGGGGGGAAGAAACTACCCAAAGTGCTGTGAAGTTCAGATGTTTTGTACAGGCATTGTTGTTATGATCCACTGCTGACAAGACCCTTGATGGATAGGTCAAAGGTCTTAGCACGTTATTATGTTCTTGGGAGAAAACAACTGTCCATAGCAGTTAGTTGCCATTCTTTGGACAGATTCTATAAAGCTGAACCAAAGTTGTCCTTGTCAAAACATAAAAAAACAAAACAACACTCTGTCCTTGCTGACAGGATTTTCCATAAACAGCACTTTCAGATTATTATTTAGTGAAGAAAAAAATATCTCAAGGCCATTAGATATGTGGTAAGAAGCAGTCATTGAAGACTCCCTTCTTCAGATGCTGCCCACAAATGAGACTTATAATTTGAATCTTTTCAATTTAAATTTTTTTAATTTTTTTTAATTTTTCAAATCTTTTTTTTTCTTTTTTTTTTTTTTACCAAAATTTGTTTATGGTCTTAGATATCATGGATTCATGATCCACATATCCATGATCCAAAAATCAAGGGTGCAATTAAAATCTTAAATTATAGTTTCTTTCAAGGCAGGTGGTAACAGTTTGGACTGTGGTACAGGTTTATGCATCTCCTGAGACACTGAGGCATTCCTGAGACACTATTGTTGGTAGTAAGACAGAGGTAACCCTCTAGCCAGTGAGGAATCATGTTTTTGGGGCTTTATTTGTCCATTTTCTTTCCCTTTCAATTTAATATATTCTATTTTGATTCTCCAAACTTTTTATAAATTCTTCATAGTCATCTATGTTCACCCTTCTATAGACACTGCCCACAAATGTCACTTGTGGGGGCAGTTTTATGATCCGGGGTTGCTTCAGTTGGTCAGGTCTAGATTCAGCAACATAATATGCCGCAATAAAATGAGATCATCTGACTACCTGTATCTACTGAGTGGCAAGCCTTTTACCATCAATGTTGTTTTTCCCCCTGAGGGCATAGGCATATTATAGGATGACAATACCAGAATTCAAAATGCTCAAATTGTTAAAAAATGGTTCAGGGTAAGAAATAATTTTCACACTTGGATTGGCTTTGGGATGTCCTGGAGAAGGGGTTTATGCAGCGGCCCGAATATCCCATCATCAATACAAGATCTTGGAGAGAAATTGATGCAAATAAATATTTTGACATTTGATAAGGCAAAAAAAGCAGTCCAATGAACTAATGTGTGACTTTTAAATTGTCATCTAGTAGGTCTGACACAACAAAGTATTTGGGTATTGGTTGAAGAAGCCAGTAACCCTGGGAAAGTACCGTATATTTGATTAAATTTCCACATTCCAAGAAAGTAAATCAGTTTTAAGTCTCTGTTTAAGGGCTATGGTATAGCAGTTTGATTTTGTTCTAGCTTTACTCCAAATTAAATGAAGCAACATTCCCTGATTACACACTGTCATAACAAATACTGTAGTTAAAATGAGCTTCATTAGGACACTTGTGTTTCTAGGTTGAGAAGATCATGAGACACCTTACCATGGCCATGCTTTTAAAGTGCAGAATTGTGTACAAGCAAAAGGGCCAGAATAAATAAATAAATATATAAATAAAGCAATTTTAAAGCCGGTATTTTTTTGGGTGACTTCAATCAAACACTACTTTTTGATTGAAGTCACCCATGTAAACTGAGCTTAATTAGCTCAGTTTACATGAGCTAATTAACTTGTTAAAACTGACTAAATGACTCTCTTTGATTACATTACTTTAGTTTACCTTTTTAAAGCAGAATTCAGTGTTAGTTTCATCTCCGTTTACTGCTCTGGCTCACCCTGCAGACCTGTCTGATTCATCCTGATACTCGAATTCACTACTGGAGCTTCTGCACTCATGACTCACACTCTGCTGTTGTGGATGGTCCCACTTGGATGTCTTAACATTTGCATATGCCAAAAACAGATTATGCCTTCAGTTTTAATATCACCTTAATAATGTAAATTTGCACCTATGAACTACTGTTATAAATAGAAAGACCGTCCTGTGCTTATCCCAAACCTCAAATAAAATAATGTCAAATATTGCCATAGAAGGGTAATGGTTTAAGGGGTCAAACGAGGACATGGTCTTTTATGAGTTCCTGCTGGTTCCTCACCTTTATATTTTCTAAGACTTGCACTTTAATAATATAAACATACAATATATATGTTTGTGATGGCTATGTTTGTGTTAAAAGTGCTATAAAATTAATTAAAATTGAAATTTACCATCACCAGCCTCACTCTTCCTGGGTTGAGGGTTCAATTCCCACTTCAGGTCTGTGTGCATGGAGTTTGTATGTTCTCGCTGTGAGTTTCTCCCACAGTCCAATGACATGCAGATTAGGTTAACTGGCAATTGCTTGTAGTGTGTGTGACGTGCGATGAATTTGAACCTTGTCCAGGGTGTACCCCGTGTCATGCCCAAAATCTCCAGGTAACTATATAAGCGGTGATGAACTGTGTAAGATGAATCAATGAATTAATGAATCAGTGTATGAATCAATAAATGACCATCACCTCCAATTTTTGAAGGATATTGCTGGTATTATAACTAGCTAGATAGTTATTGGAATTTCATCAAGATAATTTTGGGATGTTAGGACAGCAGTGTTCTACAATACACAACATATTATTTATTATCTTACGAACAACATAGCAGATAATCTGTCTTGTCTATAAACAGACTATGGATGTAACCAAACACTTTTTGGATGTAAAAATACACAAATTATGGTATAGTACAGATTGTATTTCCTAATTCAGGTCCAAATACAAATTCCGATTCAGATACAAATTATAAAAGTATGAACAAGATATCAGCTGTAAACCTCAAAGGTTAAAGAAAGACCACTTTCAGACCACATGGGCATTGCTGCATGACAAATTTACAGGATTAAATATGTACAGCAAAGATAGACTAATCTTTGGTAACTGCCTGGCTAAAGTTATAGTTGTTTAAATTAGGTTTGTATATAAAACTAACTACATTCATTAGAAATATATTATCGGCATTTACAAAAAACAGCGAATCATCTGCCTCCATCTAACTCTATCCTCTGCATCCTCTTCTCTCACACCAATTAACTTCATATCCTCTCTCACTTCATCCATAAATCTCCTCTTTGGTCTTCCTCTAGACCTCCTGCCTGGCAGTTCCAACCTCAGCATCCTTCTACCGATATGCTCACAATCTCTCCTCTGAAAATGTCCAAACCACCTCAATCTGGCCTCTCTGACTTTAATTCCAAAACATCTCACATGGGTTGTCCATCTGATGAACTCATTCTTGATCCTATCCATCCTTGTAACTCCCAATGAGAACCTCAACATCTTCATTTCTGCTAACTCCGCCTCCTGTTTTTTCTTCAGTGCCACTGTCTCTAAGCCATAGAGCATTGCTGGTCTCACCACTGTCCTGTACATTTTTCCTGATACTCTTTTATCACACAAAACACCTGACACTTTTCTCCACCCATTCCAACCTGCCTGTACCCGCTTCTTCACCTCCTTTGAACAGTTTTGAACACTCCTTTTCCATATCAGTGATTGTGTTGTTTATAATTTTGTAAAAAAAAAAAAAATTCTGATGTTGGTGTTATGTCTTTCACATGGATGTTAAAAGTTGCACTGAATAAATACAGCTGGATAAAACAAAAACTGTGTCTGTCTTCATTTCAGGCTGCAAAGCAACAAAATGTCAAAATGTGATCATTTTAAAGGGGGGGTGGGGGGTGATTCTTTTCGATGCCCATGTAATGTCATGTATTCTCTCGTGACCGGCGTTGTCCAAATCTTTTCCTGCTCCCCGCTCACTCCCGGGACCTTAGTTACAGTAGCATGCTAAATCTGGTATGACTGGGGGGAGATTACTGTATCACCTAAGGACCTCAGGCTTGCTTTGTTCTTTAAAAGGGAGGCGTGGAGCTTAGCTTGGGCTTCGGAAGCCAGGAGAAAGTGTGTGGAAGTTAACAGGGAGAGTGGCATATGAGGTGGCAATGCCATATGCTCCAGGGACTTTAAAGGCATGTGGACTGTACACCGCTGTTAAACCGCCTGCCAAGAGACAGCCGCTGAATGACTGACTCAGGTGAAACTGGAAGTGCTGGGGCAGCTTGTGCAGTCATCGTGACTCAGCCGCCATAAGGGAAAAGGCCCCTGCCTCGATGCTAAGGCCCCCTTCCCCAGTAGTCATTGCTGCCTCAGCCGCTGGTGAGAAACACTCCCACCTGCGGCTGCACTGACAGAGAATGCAACCATGCCGCTGAAGAGTCTGAGAGAGCCGCTGTCTACAAGAGTCCTCTTCGCCACTCTGTCATCGCCAGTGCTTGCCAGCTGCAAGGAGAGTGGTTTGATGATGTTTGATCACCTTCCAGCCATCACGACAGAAGACTGCAGGAGAAAAACACCTCTAAGGCCCCCCTCCCCAGTCGGGATCACTGCTGCATCCCCTGAAGAAGCGACAGCAATGCTGGCCAATGTCACATTTGACTCCTGCCTGCGTGACTATAAATGTGCTGCTGAGGAGTCTATGAGAGCCGCTGTCCATGTGAGTCCTTTTGGCCACTCTGCCATCACTCTCCAGCCACATGCGGACATGCCAGTTGGGCCCTGCTTCCAACCTGCATGTGCACAACCTCAATCTGATTGAGTATTCATAGTATTGAGGGAGAAAGAAGTTCGATCCACAGAGCCTCTATCATAAGCCACAGCACCTAATGGATCGACCGCTAATGTTCCAATGCCAGACACCACAGCACACTTTCAGAGATCCTGAAAAGTAAAGCCCTGAGGAGCCACAACTCCCCCAGCAGCACAAGGAAAACCCACACAATACTGGTCCAGTTTTTTGTTTTTATTGCTATGGCTGATAGGTTTACAGGAACAGAATATAGTTGTGATCAAAATCTTTAAAAAGGTAGCATATAAGGCAGGAATAAATTATAATATCCACTGTGACAGTTTTCAGAATGACACAAATATTAATTTTCACAAAGTCTGCTGCTTAAGTATTTTTAGATCTTTTGGCAGATGTTTCCGTGATATACTGAAGTATAATTACAAGTGTAATCATGTTATTGACACTTAGATTAAGTTTATGCAAAAAGTCAATATTTGCAGTGTTAATTCTTCTTTGTCCAAGATCTCTGCAATTCGACCAGCAATGCTGTCAATCAACTTCTGACATTCTGACTGTTGGCAGCCCATTCTTGCATAATCAATGCTTAGAGTTTGTCGGAATTTGTGGGTTTTAGTTTTCATTGAGAACTTGTGATTGACCAAAAGTTCTCAATAGGATTGATATCTCGGGGGGTTTCAATGTTTTGTTCCCTGACCACCTTTTGCCTTATGGCAAGGTGGTCCATCATGCTGGAAAATCCATTGTCCATCACCAAACTGCTCTTGGATGGTTGGGAGAAACATCTATGGATGGAGGATGTATTTGCACCACTCCTTACTCATGGCCTGTGTTCATAGGCAAAACTGTGAGTGAGCCAAGTCCCTTGACTAAGAAGCAACACATGGCCTGAATGGCCTCAGGAGGATTTACCGTTGGCATGACATTTGACTGATGTTAGTACAAATCTTCATAAATTACAGGAAGGACAGGGTCAACACTGCAATAATTGACTCTTGGCATTAAATTAATGTAATTGTCAATAAAAGCCCTCGACACTTACAGTATGAAATGCTTGTAATTGTACTTACCATAGTAACATCTGAAGCAGCAGACTGAAGTGAAAATTTATATTTGTGTCATTTCCAAAACCTTTGGGCACGGCTGCAGGTTTTGTATAATTTCCATAAAACTCAATAACCAGTTTATAATGTCATAACTCGTACTACATTATTGAATGTTTCAATACAATTACACATAACTCCAATACCATATAGCTCTAAAAACAATAATAATTATTTTGATAGTGTAATATAATAAAAATCTTGTTATAACAATGATTGACTCTTAGATGTTTAGATGTTGGAGTGTCTGACTACCTCAAACTGACTGTCATGTAGATTCCTGCATGAGTGATTAAAAACATTTATTGATAGAGAGATTCAAAGTAGAATGCAGGTACAGTACACATTCATTTAAGCAAGCAGTCATGCTTTTCCGCTACATTTCCTGAACAGCAGTGGCCTTCATCTCTCAGTACAGATGACAGCAGTGAAATAGCCCCTATTTCTTCTTTTTTATTTTTACTGCTGGCAGAGACGTGATCTAAGAGCAAGTTTGGGAGTTATAATGGCAGAGTCAAGCCTCCCAAACAGAAAATACAAATCAAACCTTATTCTACAATTCAGCAGATCTTCCCTGTCAGGATTGGTATCGGAAATAGAGGAACAGCAAGAAGAGTACGATTTTCAGGTGTTTTTCAGTTTATATTTTAACTCCTAAAAGGTTCCATCTGTTATCTTTATTTTTATTTTTTTTAGATTTTCAGAAAATGTTACATAAAGAACCTCTTTAAAGATACTGTAAACCCATCTTAAAAAAAAAAAAAAAAAGCATAACAGCAGTTTTTACTACACTGTAGTGCTTCATGGTTGTGCGTTTATACTGTATAAATGTAAATTATTTGTTTATATCAAGGTAAATTCAGGTAAACACAACATTTCAAAAAGTATCCGGATACATGACCACCACCACAGTCAGTATTCCAATTTATCCCAAATGGGCTTGAGTTCAGGACACTGACCTTGCTTTGTGGACAGGGACATGTTCAGCATACGAAGACCTTGTATAAACAGTAACTATGTGCTTCCACCTCTGAACCGTGTATCTTCTTTCATCAAACGCCTTACACCTCCAGCAGCCTGAAGCCATCAACGTACATCAAGCAGAGCCTGAAAAGGCATCAGCGGTTTATTGCAGTTTAATTTAGATGAATGCATAGTAGACTTTTACTTTGTCGTCTGTAAACTCTTGTGATTACAAAGAGATTAAATCAGAGAGATTTTATTATCATTCTAGTCATAAACGGGTATACAGTTGAATGAAATTGCATTGTCTAAGGCCTTGGTGAGAAGACACAGACAGCAGTGTACACAATCGATAACATATTGTGAAAAAGATTGTGGGAGACAAAGTGGCAACAATATAATACATATAATAATGGATAAAACAATAAAAACATGATTAAAAATAGATATTTTCAGAAAAGGTTGGTGTGGATCACATGCCTTAACGCACTAAACACACCATTTAACTTGTATTTTCAGATCAAAATTTTTAATTAAGCCTCATCACCATGTTAGATTGTCTCTTTGAGAAAAGTAATTAATAATTTGCCCTTAAGTTAATAATAAAATCAAGTATGTAAAACAAACCCAGAATAATTTAAAAAAATAATCATTCATTTTACAAATTGTGGAGGGTAATTCTGCATGAAAATGCAACAGGGTTTTTTTCTGTTATCATTAACAATTTCTATTAAGAATTACTATTTGTTGATGTGGATCTTGTAATAAAGTTATTTATAATAATAATAAGTTATTTTAATCGTAATTCAAGAAATACTTACAAATCTTGAAGTATGAGAAATGTAAATACCAAATGAAAATGTACTTTTGAGTGACTGAGGTTAAAATTTGACATTTAGATAAATAGTTAAATAGATGGACAAATAGAGAGACAGACAGTATGTCAGACAGACAGAATTATTTGCAGAGAGAGAGAGAGAGATTGACTGACACTCTGCTACATATCTCTGCCAGTGTCTTCACGGCACTCCTGAAGTAAAGGTCACAATGAATTACAAGCACAAGCTTCGGGTAGTATCACGTCACTCCTGATAGCTCATTACAAGGTGACAGCCATAAGCACTTTGTAATTGGCATTGACTGTGTGTAATTGCTGTTTTTTTCACTCATGCATGTCCAGAAAGTAGTATTTATTAAGCTTGGCAAAAAAAAGATCTATTTTAAAAAACTATAGCTTTTAAAATTTAAGCATGAAGTTTACCTGTGCTTTTTGAGCTAAAGAGAAATAAATAAAAAAATCTGAGAACATCTCATTTCACCATTTCTATCCATTAAGAAGTGTTAAACAAAACACCTGTGCGGAATTATTTTATCAGTGTAACCGGTGTAGGTACTGTATACTAACACTTAGCTCCAATCTTGTGTAAACACATCCAGTGCTTCCAACAACCACTAGGCACACTGTACAGTAAGTAGCTTTCTCTATCTTTTCCATTCTGCAGCAGTTTATACCCGATGAGACTCGCCGTTTGTCTTGTTTAGTATTGGGCAGCAAGAGAATCAATACCCTAGAGCCTAAACAAATCACTCCAGCCCAGCAGAACCATTGTGCATTATTTAACACTGTCTGTCTCCATCTTGCATCTCACATTCTTGCTCAAAGACATTACTCATCCATACACAGGCCAAGTAAAATGCTTTGCCAGCATAGCCTGTACATACAGGATCGCATGTTGAGGAATGCAGTACAAGGAGATATTTCCACAGACGTGAGAGGCTGCTGCGGGTAGCAGAATGAAACATGGAGACCATCACAAAGAGTGCTGGAAAGGCTGAAGCTGGCCCTGAAGTTGAGATTAATGGAATGTAAGTAACTGAAGCAGCAGAGGGGGCATTAAAGGCAGTCAGCGATAAATGGTTAAGGCCTGTATGTGCTGTAAGCTTTATCAACTTGCCTCACCTGTACAAAAACAGCAAAGGGAGCAATTTATAAAACAATGTGTCAAGAATATGTCTGCCACTCTTCTCATTCGAACCATGAGGTTGGTCACATGCTACATAATTTTCTTGTCTCTACAGGCCATGTAATAAAAAGGGACATAAATAAACCTGGACTGAACATAGGCAATAACTCCACATATAGTACAATATACAGCTCACCCTGTGCTCTGCTGGTCAAGACAGTTTCTTTCTTAGTTGCTTTATAGCACTGCACTTTCACCTACTGTACAGTGCCTAAGGAAATAAAAAACATGTACACCCACCATTTTTAAAAAGTATCCCAAATAATATTTTTCTATCGTTTTAAGTTATGGTTGGACAGATGACCCATATCAATTATTCTGACCCTGGGAAGGTCGGCCACGGCTCTACAAATCATGCTTCTCATGATGTGTCCGCGCTCTGGGGGAGTACTGCAGACGCATGGATTCAGTGTCCTCCCTCTCCACCTCCTCTAATATCAGGGACACTGCACTGTACAGTATATGTGGAGTAATTTGTCAACTTTACAATCAGTTAAAGAATACAGTACCTGATGCTGTGCTTCCTAGCATCTAAATATTTCTAATGTTTCATATGTCGTCAGTGGTTTTAAATGGTTTAACTATTGCATTCTTTGAGTTTGATTGGTGTTCACTTTTTATGTACATAATAAACCTACATTGAACTTAAACTCACTGATCATGTGCAAAAGGTCTGTGTGCACAATTAAGAGCAGCAAAACCATTTTTTAAATTCTGCAACTTCAATCATGTCTGCACTAAATGTTGCACTAAAACCTGCTGAGCTGATTCTATCTCAGTAAATTTTACCGAAAAGGTTAGGGAAAAATTGTAAGACATTGTAAGCCAACAATAAAATGTAAGTTTATTTATTTTATTACATTTATTTAAAGTATTTATCAATTACAATGATTCTAAAAGTTAATTGATTAGCTATGGGGAAGTCTACTGTGCAGCTTTGCATACTCTGGGACAGTGCTCACACCCAAAAGGTTTGTGTTAAATGAATGAGCAGCATGATACTGTACCAAGATGTGTAATTATTTAATATGCTAAAATATTGAATTGCACCAAAAGTGATGAATAATATAAGAACATTTTTATACTTAATATAGAAATATTTCATTGCTAGTGTGGCTGGAATTCCCATGTAGTCTTAAAGCAATTACTGCACTCTTGACTTGATGTTTCCTTGTTGTGAGTTCTAACTAACAGTATTTTATCACTAAGATCTATCTACAGGGTAGGAGGAAGGATCTGTGCCAGTCCTCCATACCCCATCTTCCAGCTTTTGCCAAACATAAGTGTGTTCAGTGGAAGACTTCTGTCACAAAGCTGTCAGCTGAAAGATTCAGGAAATCCTTTGTCCCCAGAGCCCTTCAGCTTTTCAACATGTCTCTTTGTGGGCATGGGAACATGGATTGGGATATTTATTTTATTTCCTTTGCCTTATTCTTCATTTTTACAGTTATTCTTACTACTTAGAATATTACTTGTATAGTATAAGCTACAGTTACAATATCTTGTTACAACAGCACCCAGAGGCGAGTGGGCTATACTATACCAGGTAGCAAATTAACCTTTTTTTCCTGAAGCTGCAAGCATGAGGATTTGCACGAATCTGGTGGGGGCCAAACTGTGCCGGCTAGCCGACTAGGTCAGGGCAACTTCAAAAACTGCAGCACTTGTTCCTGGTCTGCAGTGATCAGGACCTACCAAAAGTAGTCCAGAACACACAGGTCATTACTGTTTTGTTGACAAAAGAGGCAACGTACTCAATATTAGATGGGAAATCATAATGTTATGGCTGAATTGTACAGTGGAACCTCGGATTACGAGCATAATTTGACACCATGCCGGTTGTGTGTGAGTGAAGCACCCCCTCTCTGCTTCGCACACACACCCACACACACAAACACACAAACATTAAAGGCGAGAGAGAGAGAGAGAGAGAGAGAGAGAGTGAACCGGCATGGTGTCAAATTTCGCGCGCGTACACACATAACACACACTCCGCAGCGCAAGGGAAAGATACACACACACACAAACACACACACACACACACACACACACACACATTAAAGGTGAGAAAGAGAGTGAGAGTGTGAACCGGCACGGTGTCAAATTATGCGCTCATACACATAACACGCACTCCGCAGCGTAAGAGAAAGAAAAACAAACACACACATACACACACACACACGGATGTTGATTTATACCAGTAAGAGACGAGCACTAAGACCCAGCAGGGGAGATGATTACCCGCAGCGCAAATGAGAGAAAAACCGTTGGCTCAGTTGTGATCACGTGATGCTCGGCATCAAATCAAGAAGCGCATGCGTGATACATGATACTCCGTACTCGTAAACCAAGACAATGCTCGTTTTCCAAGTCAAAATTTATTACAAATCTTTGCTTGTCTTGCGGAACACTCGTAAACCGCGTTACTCGTAATCTAAGGTTTTACTGTACTAGCAATTTTGGTCATCTCTCAGATGTATGTCATATCTATTATTTAGATGTATTGAGATGAAATTTTGTTATTGACCAAATACTTATTTTCCACTATAATTTGCAAATAAATTCATTACAAATCCTAAAAAAAAAATTTCTTATTTTGTCTCTAATAGTTGAGGTATACCTATCATGAAAATTACAGGCCTCTCATCTTTTTAATTGGGAAAACTTGCACAATTGGTGACTGACAAAAAAACTTTTTTGCTCCACTGTGTGTGTGTGTGTGTGTGTGTGTGTGTGTGTGTGTGTGTGTGTGTGTGTGTGTGTGTGTGTGTATGTATGTATGTATTATGAGAGTTACTTTGTCTCCCACTGACTATGAGAAAGGCTTCCACAAACCTACAGAATGAGTCAACTTTTTGAATATAAATGATACATACATTTCCCATTCCTATAAAAATATTTTGATCTATAAGACTTTTAAGCAGAAGAGGACATCATTTAGCATGGATCTGCACTGGGACTAAGGTGATTGTGACCTTTAGCTGTCCCATGAACAGTATATTTATGCTGTCTCTCTCATAGAATAGTGAGCTCTCTCATAGAATAGTGTGTGGCTGTCAATGGGGCTGAGGCTTAGTGAATAAGACAATTTATATAATGTTTGATTGCTGTGCCAAGCACATAAAAAAGCCCATATGCACTCTTACCCTCGGTCTGCTGTGCTTTCTGACCTGTGAACTGCTGACATAATAGTGCTGACATTATTACAGGATTTTGAACAAAAGTGCAATAAACAAAACATATACAAAGGTAAGCTGAGTAATCAGGAAAAACACTATAAACAAACAGCAGATAATATATAGTGGTTGCAGGAATGCAACGTTACATAACAGTGACACATACTGTACACAAAGCAAGACCAAACATGCATAAAATCCAAAGTGAATTGTTTGTTCAAGTTTTGAATGTAAACGCAAGATCACTATCGTAATGAGACAATAAAAGATGTCATGAAAGTTTACCTCATACACTGACCGCTATCTTCCTTTGTAGAAACTCAGTCCTTCTTGAGTCTTCAAGAAGATGCTGATCCCTTTAGACACACCATGAGATATACAGAAGGCAGCTCAAGTTTGGGGTGGATTGAGAGTGATATGTTCCGCAGCAGACGTACTGTATGTTGAGTGCTCTTAATGTAGAGTACTTCAGATTTAAATAAGCACAACAAAATGATGAGATGATCCCACCCATAATCTTTCAATGCAAGGAGCTCTTGGTTGCTTGTACTGCCATTATTTTCTTCGGTACTTACTGCCTAGTGCAAAAGGCAACCAGGAGGAGTTTCATTGATTGTTCCATGTTGTGAAAGCACATCTCTGACTTCCTGCTTAGAAGCATCCATCTTGGCAACAAATAACAAGTGACAAGCCAATATGATGCGTAGTGGGAGCTGGAACATTACTGAGGAAAGTGAATGCCTCTTTAACAGCTGGACATCGGAACAATCTGGGCTTCAGCAACCCTGCCAAAACAGGTCTCATTTGATCCATATGCTTTTCCAGTCAAGCAGACCAGAATATCATTGCTGTAAACTGCAACAAATCTGTGGAGCATGTCGTAGAAGATGAAAATGACAATGAACCAGAACAAGGATGGCCATCTTTCATTCATCGTAATTTACTGTAATGGTCAGAGGACCGATGCTACCTTGGCATCATCCTGGCAAGATTTATTTACACACTCTGGATCCCAGTGTAGATAATCAGCAAAGAGGTGGAAAATGCTCACAATTGGCTCTATAACCAGAGGAGAGCTTTCTTGGTTCCCTATTAATATCTCGAACCTTTTAAACTTGCTTAGCAGCACAATTTTTGTGGACATCTAACAGAAGATTTTTTTAATTCCAATAGAACATTTATCTTTTGGCTTGCCTTAATGTTTCAAATTCTCTGCCACTAAAGAAACTAGGATAATGAAAGTAATTAATTTAGTCTTTAATAAAATTGAACATTTCGTATGCGTTCAAATTATTTTTGCACAGAATTTATTTTTTATGCACAGAAGTCATTTTGCAACATAGGGAAAAAGAGTGTATTCCTGCTTATTTCAAGTGTTCCCAGGATTGGTTGTGGACGTAATACAAAGTTTATGCTTAACTTGGTAACTAAGTTAAACTTAAGTTAAAACAAATTAATAGAATAATAGATTGTTTTTACATTTTTATTGAGCACTAATATTTCAGGAGTTCACTGTAATATTTGACAAATCATGTACCAGATAAGAATCATTCTAGTCCTAGGATTAAGTCAATTTAATTTCATGTCATCACTTTGAGCTTAAGGTTTTAACTACTCCAAAACATCCACTACTGTAACATAACAGATAATGGCACAGCTGTTAAAATACCAAGATTTCCCATAATATGTATTAAGTCAAGTTTCTTCTTTAACAATCTACTTGTACTCCACTTGAGTGATATAATAGGGTCTGGACTTAGATGTCTGGGTTTAGAGCGAACATAAATTGCCCATAGTGTATCCGTGTCTGGATGTGAGTGTGGGTGGGTGTTTAGAATGAATAGGTGCTTGCACGTCTGTGCTTATGTGTGTTTTTGCGTGTAAAATGTTGATTTGAGCTAGATTGTGTATGAAATTTTTTAAATGCTACCATTTCCTGCTGTGAAGATGCTGCTGTGAGCTAGTGTTATTCCATGAACACCCAGCATCATTTAATTACCCTCATCTCCAGCCTCTTTTATTCCTGCTTCAGTCAGTAAAGCAGGAAAGAAGACTCAATGTTTATAAACATAAACATAAAATCAAAAACATACATTAAATGCACATTTAATCGAGTACAGTTATAGATTTAATAAAGCATCACATTTAATGTAATTATATCACATATCAGCAATCAAAATCTCTGAAGGAAAATTCTGTAAAGCCAAGGTGAGCAGGAATATTACATTTTAACTAACTTAAGAAAGAGCAACAATTTTAGAATTCTCAGAATTTTAGTTCTTCAGAATTTAATAATTATGCAATTTTTTTATGTTATACATTACCATAACTGACAGCATTTTCCCAGATATCACCCTCATTCCTCATCGTGGCGTGTTGAAGGGTGAGATGGATTTCTTTCTCACTGCCATAGCGTCAGAACATCCTGTGCTTCCAGTGTGAGTTGTCATTTGAGAGGCGAGGTCACCCAGATCTACAGTACCTTAGTAATAATTCGATTCTGTGTTCCCTCACTTCTAGAAGTCAGAAAATTACAGATCAGCACTATTATTGTCTTGTCATAGTTGTCTAAGGCTATCTTCCACTCCAAGGCATATTGAATGCTGCATGAGGTATACTTGTGAATTTCTCCTTCTAACTGCATATCAAATATCTCAAGAAGATAACAAATGCATACGTGGGAATATGATAGCTTGTTTCTTTTCTATTATGCCTTGGAGTGGAAAATGGCCTCAGACATCTGCCAACATCATCCATTAAATGATGAAGCTGGCATTCCCAGGTCTATCTGTCCTGCACTGTGGTACACCACTTCATCATAATGAGGTATATTTTTTATCTTGTTCTTTAGTAACTCCTATTTGCTTGCTGCATGTGCATTCAGAATGAATGTTAATTACACCCTGAAGTTAGTACACACCAATAGACTGTTGATTAGTAGGCTTATTGATCAGTTCAGGTGGCTTGGATTAGCCTCACTGTTATATTTAAGACTTTCAGAAGATTTTCATATTGTAGGAGAGAATAGCAAAAGATGTCATTTTAAAGTGACAACTTCGACCAAGCAACAGAATAAGATAAATTTTGCAAAAGTAATAACATTAATGTTCCGAAGAATAACAAGATACATGCAAAGTAGTGTTCCTAATGTGCTCCATAGACAATGGACTGTATCGTACACTGTCAGTTACCTTTCAGAAAGATTCAGTCACTTCTCTGAGATTCACAGTTTATAAAAGCATTTCATAAATCAGCCACTGTGCTTCTGCATTCTGCTCAGATGCTGCTTTCCTTGCAGGCTTGACATACAAATCTAATGTAAGTATAATCCTTTATTGTTCACCCTCCGAGCTATTTTGCTTATCACATTACCATACACATGACATCAGAGTTATCATCTGATTAAAATTTTATACTACATATAATCAGTGAGGCTATTTTTTTCAGTATATTACACTAAGCATGCACTGCTTATCAATGTAATGTCATTACATTATACACAAATTTTGCACAGCCATGCCAGACCTTTGGTTGTCTAGCTGTCAATCATAAACACTGGTGGACATAGCCTACTGCATGTCAAATAATAAATTTAAATGCTACAATAATTAGCTATTAACATGTTAGCTGGACTGATTCATGTCTTTGTAAAAAGATATATTGCTTTTATATCACCAAACTTGTGCAGCTGAATACACATTTTTAAATATATCGTTAATACACATAAATATATGTTGCAAGGATGGTTGCAGTAAAGTGCCTTGTTAAAGGGAAGGTGTGTGGCTACCTACAGGTACCTACATAATAAGACAGGCAGTGTTTGTGAATACGAGATCCTGTCTAACAATGGAAAAATCTATTTTTTTAGATACTGATGATGAGTTGTGCAGTCACAAACAAGGAAAAAAAAATAATGTAATATTTATCACTACACTTTCATGCATATTTATACTTTACATCATAATATCAAAGGCGGCATGGTGAGGTAGTGCTTAACACTGTGGCTTCGCACCTCCAGGGTTAAAGGTTTGATTCCCACCTCTGGTCTGTGTGTAGAGTTTGCATGTTATCCTCATGCTGGGTGTTTTTCAGGATTCAACTTATCCAAATTACACCGTGTTCCAAATTATTATGCAAATTGGATGTAAGTGTCCTAAACATTAAATGTTTAGTTTTTAAATTAAACTCATGGATGATATTGTGTCTCAGGGCTCTTTGGATCACTGAAATGAATCTCAGACACATGTGATAATTAGTTTGCCAGATGAGCCCAATTAAAGAAAAAGTACTGAAGAAGGTTGTTCCACATTATTAAGCAGGCCACAGGTTTCAAGCAATATGGGAAAGAAAAAGGATCTCTCTGCTGCCCGAAAAGCATCCAATATTGCAATGTCTTGGACAAGGTATAAATGAGATATTTAATGAAAACTTAAGCGTGATCATCGTACTGTGAAGACATTTGTGGCTGATTCAGAGCACAGACAGATTCGTGCAGATAAAGGCAGAATGAAGAAGGTTTCTGCAAGACAAATTCATTGGATTAAGAGAGCAGCTGCTGAAATGCCATTAAAAACAGCAAACACCCCAGTGAAAAAAAATACACTTTAGTGTATTACAAATATATTGAAATCCTCGATAATACATTGCAAATATACTAACAAAAAATTGTACCATCAGTTAATATATAGAAAGTATACTAACATCATGCTTTTACCAAATTTTGGAATTCAACTTTAAATATACTTAAAAATAATTGTATTATAGTACACTTTCCAAAAATATATTATTGGAAAATATACTTTAAGTGAAAGGTTGGTCTAATTTCCAAAGTATACTTATTTAAACTTGTTTTTCAATTTATTTTTGGTATATTTTTTTAAAAATATGCTCGAAATTATCATTGTACAAATGTACAGAAAGTATACATTAGAATACAATTTTAATATACGATAGTCTCAGTATATTATCAGTTAAATTTAAATGTAAATTTAAATATGTACTTATATTTAGTGCACTACTCTCTCGTGCGAGCGCTTTTAGACTCGTTTTTGCACGCTGAATCTCTCTCCCGCGCGCGCGTGAGATCTCAAACTCGTTGCTGCGCGCTGAAAATCACTTTTGTCGTTCAAGATAATTTATGTTTGCACTCTCTCACTCTTCTGTCCGCTCACGGTCATAAAGCGACACTTACACAAACTGCAGCAGCATAGTGAACTCATTGCAACTATTCCAGCCAACCGGAGACTAGAATCTGCGCCCCACCAGCCAATCAGAGACTGGAGGCGAGGAAGATTCGGACTGTCCGTTCTCTGATTGGCTCCTCAGTTCTCCACTTCTAGTTTGAATTAACGGCTGAAGCTGCATCATCGCGTGCGTTTGTTCGTATCGTTAATATTTTATTTTCATCGGCACAAGCTAAATTTAACGGTTTTTGTTAGGTAATTTGTCATTAAGTACATACTTTAAGCTATAGAATGTATTGTCTAATGTGTTGTTGCTAAATCTCATGTACTTTGCTTGTGTTATAATGGCTCCGTACCTCTCGGCCTGTTTTCAGTCTCTGTGTAACAGAATCAACACACCAGGTTTAAACTAATACTGTACCTGTAGATTCTAATACTAATGTCTGTCTGTGTTCACACAACAGTTTATATTTTAGTTTGTGTGTTTGTGAGACAACCTGACTTTTGTTTTTTTTTGTGCTTTTTTGTAACCTTGTGCAAATTAAATCTGTTGAACTCATGAATAAAATCTGCCTCATAATTACTGATGTAATGTGTTTCATAAACACGTTATAGTGTAGAAAATACATTTAGCATTTGTAAATTATCCTAAACACCTTTAGTGTACTGTTAATACATTTGCAATACAGTAATATAGAAGGTTGTGTGTACTGTATGATACAATAAAGTATATTTGTATTAACCACAAAGTGTACTTTTTTAGTATTTGTAATTGTCCAGAAGTATAACAGCATGCTACTGCTGCAATAAGAATATACTCATAGTACATCAATCATGTATTTGTAATACAGCAAAAATAGCTGTAATGAACTTATAATACATTAAATATATACTTAAATTGTATTAATTACTGTCAGGTATGTACGTTAGTACACACACCGCCATATACTTTAAGTGTACTACGTATACTTAAAGTTGTTCCACTTTAGCACACAAAAGTATACTTAATACACTTAAAATTGTGCTTTTGTACAATTTAATTACAACTTAGTACAAAATCTGTTGTTCCAAAATAGCAAACTTCAAGTATACTAGTCATTAGTCTGGCTGCAAGTACATTTAAGTATGCTTTGGCATGCTAGGATTTAATATACTTAGCATACTTTTTTTTTTTTTTTTTACTAGGGCAGGTATTTGAAGCTGCTGGTGCCTCTGGAGTCCTGCGAACCTCAAGATGTCAGTCCTTTAGAGGCTTGCAGTTGTGCATAAACCTACTATTCGGCCACGCCTAATCAATGCTCACAAGCAGAAACGGTTGCAGTGGGTCCAGGCATACATGAAGACAAGTTTTTAATGGAATAGTGGATGGTTGGTGGGTGGCCACCATGTCCCAACAAGGCTGCGATGTCAACAAGGAGGTGCCGGAGTCATGTTTTGGGCTGGAATCATGGGGAGAGAGCTGGTAGGCCGCTTTAGGGTCCCTGAAGGTGTGAACATGACCTCTGCAAAGTATATTGACTGACCTCTGTCAGTAACAAAATCATCTTCATGCACGACAATGCACCATCTCATGCTGCAAAGAATACCTCTGTGTCATTGGCTGCTATGGACATAAAAGATGAGAAACTCATGGTGTGGCCACCATCCTCCCCTGACCTCAAACCCACTGAAAACCTTTGGAGAATCCTCAAAAGATCTATGAGGGTGGGACGCGGTTCGCATCAAAACAGCAGCTCTGGGAGGCTATTCTGACATCCTGCAAAGAAATTCAAGCAGAAACTGTTCAAAAACTCAAAAGTTCAATGGATGCAAGAATTGTGAAGGTGATATCAAAGAAGGGGTCCTATGTTAAGATGTAACATGTAACCCTGTTAGGATGTTTTTGATTGAAATAGTTTTTGATTTCTTTAAATATGACCTCCTAAAGTTGCAAATTCAACAAAAGACCGTTTTCAGTTCTTTACAAGCTATAAAATGTTTTAATCTGTTGTGCATAATAATTTGGAACAGTGCATTTTCAGTTTTGTTTAGTTTTTTTAAATAAATAAATATTGTTAAGTGTATGTATGTGTGTGTGCCCTGCGATGGATTGGCACCCTGTCCAGGGTGTACCCCGCCTAGTGCCCGAAGTCTCCTGGGATAGGCTCCAGGTCCCCCGCGACCCTGAACACAGGATTAAGCGGTATTGAAAATGAATGAATGAATGAATAAATATTGTTATCATTAGGAGGTTTGTTCAATAAAATTAAAATTATACCCTAATGGTTGATGACTTGAAAATTATACTGACTGTCATTTGGATTGACTAATTATGAAAATCAGGGAAAGATATCATTTGCGTAATAATTTGGAACATGGTGTATTTCCAAATTGCCTGAGTGTGTGTGCTTATGCGCCCTGCAATGGATTGGCACCCTGTCCAGGGTGTACCCCACCTCATGCCCCAAGTTCCCAGGGATAGTCTCCCTGTGACCATGTACAGGATAATCGGTATATACCGTAGAATGAGTGAGTGACTAAATATCAATCAATCAGAGATTTTATGTATTAAGTTACTGTATATGTGTATTTGTTCAATTTGCAATTGTGCCTACTCTATCTATCAAAAGCATTGTGGTCATTTAGAAATTCGATTGGTTTAAAAAAAAAAAAAAAAAAAAAAAAAGCAGATTTTTTAATTAAAATAACTTTCAGTTGAAAAACAAATACTGTTTCAATTTTGTTAATGTCGTAAAACTCTATTACAGCTTGAAACTGATTATTTTAATGGAATATCTACACACGCCTTAAGAGAGTTTTTTTTTTTTTAGCAATCATCACTCCAATACAATATTGAGATAGCTAATTGGGGTTTATTATTTTTAAAAGCTTAATTAATCAATAAAAAGCCCTTTACCCATTATGTTAACACAGCTGGAAATTCATGTGGTATTTAAAGAAGCAAAAAAAGTGGCCTTTTGGGGATAGATTTGCATTTGGAGCATGTGGGTTTGGTTATAGACTAACAATGGCCAGAAAAGCATTTAAGAAACTTTGCAGTCTATTCGTGTTCTTAGAACTGATAGCTATTCCATGTGGCAAATTGCCAAGAAACTGAAGATTTTATACAACGGTACATTACTTCCTTCAAAAAACAGCCAAAGCTGGCTCCAAATAGGATGAAAGGCGACATGAATGGCTCCAGTGCACAACTGAGCAAGCGGACAAGAACATCAGAGTCTCTAGTTTAAGAAATAGATGTCTCATGTCATCAATTGGCAACTTCATTCAATGGTACCTGCACACACCAGTTTTAACATCAACAGTCAAGAGGCAACTCTAGCATGTTGGCCCTCTAGGCAGAGTTGAAAAGAAAAAGCCATATCTGAGACTGGCAAACAAAAGGAACAGATTAAGTTGAGGCAAAAATCTGAAACCAGACAAAGGAAGATCGGGGGGGGGGGGGTGCAGATGAAACATTTGAGGTGTTTGGAACACTTATGAGACACAAGAAAATGTAACAATTCTGAAGGAGTACTATATACAGTAACAGGTTCTTAAGGGTCTCAGGGTGCTTTGGTGATGCTAAAGAGGCATCAAAATGTATCAATGCTAAAAGGGATCTTGAACAAGGAAGGCTTTTAATGCAACCATGGGGGGGGCGCAATCCAGTGTCTTCTTGTGCCAGTCCCAAGTCTGGATAAGTGCAGAGGGTTGTGTCAGGAAGGGCATCCGACGTAAAACATTTGCCAAATCAATGATGCGAATCAGAAATATCATTTCCATACCGGATCGGTCGCAGCCCGGGTTAACAACGACCGCCACTGGTGCTGTTGACTTACAGGGTGCCGGTGGAAATTGGGCTACTGTTGGTCGAAGAAGGAGAGGAGGAAGGCGTGTTCGAAAGCAGAGAGAGAAGAGGAAAGGAAAGAGTTTAGGAGTGATAGTAGGGACCTTGAATGTTGGGACCATGACAGGGAAGGCAAGAGAGTTGGTTGATATGATGCAGAGAAGGAAGGTGGATATACTGTGTGTCCAGGAGACCAGGTGGAAAGGTAGCAAAGCTAGAAGCTTAGGATCAGGGTTCAAGTTGTTTTACCATGGTGTGGATAGGAAAAGAAATGGAGTAGGAGTTATCCTGAAAGAGGAGTTAAGGAATGTCCTAGAGGTGAAGAGAGTATCAGATAGGGTGATGCGTCTGAAGCTGGAAATTGATGGTGTGATGTTCAATGTTGTTAGTGGTTATGCTCCACAGGTAGGATGTGTATTAGAAGAGAAGGAGAAATTCTGGAGTGAGTTAGATGAAGTGATGCAGAGCATCCCCAGTGGTGAGAGAGTTGTGATTGGTGCAGACTTCAATGGACATGTTGGGGAAGGGAACAGAGGGGATGAAAATGTGATGGGCAGGTTTGGTCTTCAGGACAGGAATGTAGAAGGACAGATGGTGGTGGACTTTGCAAAGAGGATGGAAATGGCAGTAGTAAATACTTTCTTCCAGAAGAGGCAGGAACATACAGTAGGGTGACATATAAGAGCGGAGGCAGAAGCACTCAGGTGGACTACATCTTGTGTCGACGTTGTAATCTGAAAGAGATCAGTGACTGCAAAGTGTTGGTAGAGGAGAGTGTAGCCAGACAACACAGAATGGTGGTGTGTAAAATAACCCTGGTGGTGAGGAAGGTGAAGAGGACAAAGGCAGAGCAGAGGACAAAGTGGTGGAAGCTGAGAAAGGAAGAATGTTGTGTAGTCTTTAGGGAGGAGTTGAGACAAGCTATGGGTGGTCAGGAGGTGCTTTCAGTTGACTGGACAACTACAGCCAATGTGATCAGGGAGACAGGTAGGAGGGTACTTGGTGTATCATCAGGTAAGGGAAAAGGAGACAAGGAGACTTGGTGGTGGAATGAGGAAGTCCAGGAGTGTATACAGGGAAAGAGGCTAGCTAGGAAGAAGTGGGACTCTGAGAGGACTGAAGAGAGTAGACAGGAGTACAGGGAGATGCACCGTAAGGTGAAGGTAGAAGTGGCAAAGGCCAAACAAAGAGCATATGAGGACTTGTATGCTAGGCTGGACAGTAAGGAGGGAGAGGTGGATCTGTACAGGTTGGCGAGGCAAAGAGATAGAGATGGGAAGGATGTGCAGCAGGTTAGAGTGATTAAAGATAGAGATGGAAATGTACTGACAGATGCCAGGAGGGTGATGGGAAGATGGAAGGAGTACTTTGAGGAGTTGATGAATGAGGAAAACGAAAGAGAACAAAGAGTAGAAGAGGTGACTGTTGTGGAGCAGGAAGTAGCAAATATTAGTAAAAGTGAGGTGAGAAGGGCGTTGAAGAGGATGAAGAGTGGAAAGGCTGTTGGTCCTGATGACATACCTGTGGAGGTATGGTAGTGCTTAGGAGAGGTGGCAGTAGAGTTTCTGACTAGTTTGTTTAACGAGATCTTGGAGAGTGAGAGGATTCCAGAGGAATCGAGGAGAAGTGTATTGGTGCCGATTTTTAAGAACAAGGGAGATGTGCAGAGCTGTGGCAATTACAGAGGCATAAAGCTAATGAGCCATACAATGAAGCTGTGGGAAAGAGTAGTGGAAGCTAGGTTAAGGGCAGAGGTGAGAATTTGTGAGCAGCAATATGGTTTTATGCCTAGAAAGAGTACATCAGATGCAGTATTTGCTTTGAGGATGCTGGTGGAGAAGTACAGAGAAGGTAATAAAGAGTTGTCTTTGTAGATTTAGAGAAAGCGTACGATAGGGTGCCGAGAGAGGAGCTGTGGTGTTGTATGAGGAAGTCTGGAGTGGCAGAGAAGTATGTTAGAGTGGTGCAGGACATGTATGAGAGTTGTAAGACAGGGGTGAGATGTGCTGTAGGTGTGACAGAAGAGTTCAAGGTGGAGGTGGGTCTGCATCAAGGATCGGCTCTAAGCCCCTTTTTGTTTGCTCTAGTGATGGACAGGATGACAGATGAAGTTAGACAGGAGTCTCCATGGTCTATGATGTTTGCAGATGACATTGTACTTTGTAGCGAGAGCAGGGAACAGGTGGAAGAAAATTTGGAGAGGTGGAGGTACGCTCTGGAAAGCAGAGAAATGAAGGTTACCCGCAGCAAGACGGAATACATGTGTGTGAATGAGAGGGACCCAAGAGGAACAGTGAGGCTACAGGGAGCAGAGGTAAAGAAGGTGCGGGATTTTAAGTACTTAGGGTCAACGGTCGAGAGCAACGGAGAGTGTTCAAAGGAGGTGAAGAGACGAGTACAGGCAGGTTGGAATGGGTGGAGAAAAGTGTCAGGTGTGTTGTGCGATAAAAGAGTATCAGCGAGAATGAAAGGAAAGGTGTACAGGACAGTGGTGAGACCAGCAATGCTCTATGGCTTAGAGACAGTGGCACTGAAGAAAAGACAGGAGGCAGAGCTAGAGGTAGCAGAGCTGAAGATGTTGAGGTTCTCCTTGGGAGTGACAAGGATGGATAGGATCAAGAATCAGTTCATCAGAGGGACAACCCATGTGAGATGTATTGGAGATAAAGTCAGATTGAGGTGGTTTGGACATGTTCAGAGGAGAGATTGTGAATATATTGGTAGAAGGATGCTGAGGTTGGAACTACCAGGCAGGAGGTCTAGAGGAAGACCAAAGAGGAGATTTATGGATGCAGTGAGAGAGGACATGAAGTTAGTTGGTGTGAGAGAAGAGGATGCAGAGGATAGGGTTAGATGGAGGCAGATGATTCGCTGTGGCGACCCCTGAAAGGGAACAGCCGAAAGACAAAGAAGAAGAAGAACAAGGAAGGCTTTTCTCTGATTACCTCTACAAGATGACAGCTAGAATGCCAAAGGTCTGAAAAAATGTAATTACTGCATGGGGGGGGTCTTCGATTTCAAGCAGAAATAATAATATTAGACCATGTCAATTATAGACATGACAATTATACAATTGTATACAATTATAGTTACTACAGTATAACCAGTGGCGGTTCTACACTGAATTGCTCCCTGGGCGAGACTCCCTCCCGGCGCCCCCCGCCCAAAAAAAAAAAAAAAAAAAAAAACTTCACATTTTGTACACACCACACGTTTTATTAAACTACTCATAACTTAAATAAATATACTGTGTACAAACAAATATTATATAAATATAGAATTAATATACAACAAATCACACTAAAGAAAAATAACTTATTTACTTCACTGCAGAACAGAAACCACAAACTGAAACTAAAATCTGACTTTTCTGGCCTTTCTAGATGCAAAGTCATCAATAATGGCATCATATGAGATCTGCTCCCCTATTGCATGATTTATGCTTATGACAGCAAGGCCAGTGAGCCGTTCCTGAGACATGGTTGACCTCAGGTATGTCTTGATTAACCTGAATTTGGAAAAGCTCCTCTCTGCTTGAGCTACAGTCACTGGCAATGTAAGAGCAATCCTGAGAGCAGTTCAAAAGTTGGGGTAGATCTCAGATAGATCCTTATCGTGCATAAAATTGATAAGCTCAAAGAGGCTCATGGTTTTTGATGGCAGTCATTAGACACTTTATTAATCTAATATAATATAATCTAAGGGAGGAACAATTAGCTCCTTGGTAAATTTACTGCCTCAAATTATATGCTTTGTCACGTAACAGAGTTATAGCAAATGGAAAATTTCTTTTAAACTACTGTATCTACACATATGTAAATTAAACTGGCTATTTACAGTATACTGTAAATATATCGTAAATATATTGGCTATAGCCAACATTAACATAATAAACAATGGAAATAAATAACTGTACTTGCAACAGTCTTGCTGCAAAGCATAATTTTGTGGTTACATTTTGTGGTATTTAATAGAAACCATTAGAATTTCTGTGATGGTTTGTAAATTAGGCTTTTATTGTGTGTTTTTTTAGCAAGGTAAGCATAGCAAGCATCATATGCATAACAAACCTAAGAGTTAACATTATACCACTAATTAACATGATGACATGAATAACTTAATCATACAGAGAGAACATTGTTGCATACCTTTATCTTTTGCCCGTTTCTCCTCATCTTCTTTTCTTTTTTTTCTAAATTGGGCCCCTGACACCTTTGGCCTTTTTTTCTCCATCGCTGTGTTTACTTTAACGCTGTCACTCACGACCAGAAGTCAAGACTAAACCAATTCACCTCCACAGCATAATCGTTTTTATTATCTATTTTTATTTGCCATTTCACACAATTAAATAAATGAAATAAAGTGCAAATTATTGGTGTGTGTTTATAATATTTTGAATGAAATGTGCGTTATTTGTAAGAAAGTCAGGTAGACATCCCCTCTCCACTCTGCTCAATTTCATTCACAGCCCATGCATCCCCCTTCACCCTCTGCATTTGTTGAAAAACATTATAACTGTACGTTATAACTGTAAGAAACTAAACAAATCAACTTAATTGTTAAAAAGATTGAAATATTGCTTGTATACTTTAATGTTACAAGCAAGTTCAGTTTTCCAGCTACAGTTTTGACCTAATTCAAGTTCCCTTTCAAAATAATGAATTTGCATGTGCGTATTCCTAAAACCTTAATCTTTTGTAGTAACCTGAGATAGTAACCTAAAAGTGTTATTATGCATAGTACATTCACATTTTGACATTAGGTAGGAGATGGTATATTTTCTGGCTTTATAGACAAGCAATGTTTAAATGATGCAATCTACTAAAGGACACCAGTGAAGTAAACATAGCAAAAGAGTTATGTTTAAAATAGTGAAGATTGGAAACAAATCAAGGAGCTATATTCTCTGCTAGGGTCTATCTGGGGTCTTGCAGGGGTCAGACCGCATGCATGAGCAGACCTGTCAAGAACGAGTTGCAATAATCCAGTCTCAAGATCACAAGGGACTGCACTAGCACCTGAGTGGCCACAGTGAAGAGGCATGGCCAGATCATCCTGATGTTCAAAAATAGAAACCAGGTTGTGTGCATTGTCACATGGTGTGATTCAAGTCCAGGACTGTACTTGTCCAGTCGTGCTGGAATTTAATTTTAGATGATGAGCTGCCATCCTTGAAAAGATGTCTGCCATACAACCTGAAAGCTATATAGAAACATACCTGTCTGGGAAAAGCCAAAAAAAAAAAAAAAGTTTAGTTGAGTGTCAACATAGCAGTGGTATGAAAGCACTTATGAGAATACTACCTCTTTTCTCTCTGTGAGCTGGTACAGTATAAAAGAAGAATTTGTACAGTCTTTACCTGCTCAACATGTCTAGGCAGATGACAAGCACATATACTAAGCAACAAGACATCAGCATGTATAAAAAATAATGACATTTTTATCCACTCTACTGTTTTGGCAGCTACTATTGATTAATTTAAGCAAAAATTATCACAAAGAACACATTGTTACTATTAACATATTGATTGTCTGAGTGGCCCGTTCAGATTATGCAAATCACCTACAGTATGTGCAGTTTATGCCTCCAAGGTTGCCAGATTCTAGAGTAGAAGTGCCAGGGGGATTTACAGTAATTGCATTTAGTACACCACTTTTAAAAATACAGTATGCACTTAACTCATCATTCAATATAAAATATGGACTCACAAACCAAATACTGTTTTGTAACATTAACGCAAGAAACACTTTTTAAAAAAATGCCAATTATGACAATTATATGAATTTGAAGGTGATTTGCACTCAAAAGTATAAGAATAATTGTTTTCTTTTGACAATAACTTCTACTACTGATCTCCTAGGATTTTATTCACAACAGTCTTTAGTGTTTACTCAGTGTTTATGGTGAGGAAGGAAGTCAAATATCCAGTCAGCATCAGAAGCCAATTACTTGTTCACTGGTTTCACAACTAGAAAGCTGAGGCTGCAGGGAGCACACGTTTGCTAAAACTGGACAATTGAAGACTGGAAGATCATAGCCTGGTCTGTTAAATCTTGGTTTATCCTGAAGTACTGTACATACAGTAGGTGATTGGGTCAGAATTTAGCCACAATAGTGTGAATCCAAGGACCCAACTGCTTGTGTCAACAGTCCATGCTGATCAAGGCTGAGTAATTGTGTGTGTGCTTATTTATTTATTTGATTCTTTTATTTTTTGGACACTTCGGACACATTAATCTCAACCAACTGACATTTAAATGTCACAGGCTTTTTTTAGTATTATCACTGACCATGTGCATGCTTTCATGACCACAATTTACTATTTTCAAATTAGCTAGTTTGACATAGTAATGCATCCTGTGACAAGCAAAAGCATCTCAGACTGGTTTTATGGATACGACAATAACATTAGTGTTCTTCAGTGACCCTCCCAGACACTGGATCTGGGATGTGGAGCTAATGTGGAGCTGTTTTCAGGGGAAAGGGAGGCCAGACGTACCCAGACTTACTACAGGGTTTCTAATAAACTGTTCAGTGAGTGTATGTGTGCGGAATGTAAGCAATTATATCATGCATTAATTTACATTTAAATGTTACATTAAAACATTAAATGTTAAAAACATTTAATGTTTTGAGTTCTTAAATTAATAAAATAATGTTCAGAAATTCGCTCCTGTAAAGAAAGCATGCCTGTTGATTGAAGTATTCTAGTCTGCTAGAGTTATAGCAGACTTTAATTTAGTTAATAAATTTATTCAAATAAAAAAAATTTAAATCAGCCCTCTGATTAATATGTTGTTTCCTCTAATCTCCTCAGGGCAAAAGAATACATTTTCAGACTTAATGCTGTTCCTCATTCAAATCAATATAGCGTAAAAAATCTGGATTAACCTGTGAACTGTCTGAGCACTGTGAGTCTCATAACTAAGACACGCACGGCTCAGCTCTTGTGCAGCTTTTAGAGCATATTGTAAGTCTGTAGAGGTCTGAATACTGAAGCAGACAGTAACAGTATTACCACCTCACTCTGAGCAAATAACTCTTTGTTGCCTGTTGTGATCATACATAAATGATAGCTGCTATAATGTCCTTCCTGAAAAAGTATTGAATGCCTTTGCTATGTAAAGAGTGACATTTAAATATGATACAACAACATAAATCAACATATAATAAATCACGGCTTTTATCTAACTCAACCGTACAGTACAGGTGTATTAAATGTATCATATAGATTACAGTATGTCTTACCAGTCAGTTTGCTGTCCATGAGGAAGATAGGATTCCAGTAGAAGTAAATGTTCATCTAATCATGGCAGTGTTTGATTCCTTTGCTTCAAGCTAGAGGGCTTCTGTACTGTTTAATACTGTTAGATATAACTTTAAATAATTACAAACAATACAATTAGTCAGGTCTACAAATCTGCATTTGTATAACATTCAAATAAAACAAGATTAGCACAAAATAATTCAATATTATTTATGTAATTATAAGTCTCATTAAAATGTAATGCAGGTAAAATAGGTTTTTATAAAAACATTTTCACATTTTCTCAGTTGGGAGTAAGCAATTAGTCACATAGTGTAGTCAGTACTAAGGCTTACCTGTAGGCCCCAGTGCAAGTGCCTGTGAGGAACTGTGGTAGTTCCACCCCTGCTGTGCAGTATTTTTAGCCTTATGTTATGGTAAATGTGTAAGTGATTCAGTGCCTAGAAACGAAGTGCTTTTTTCCCTCAGTGCCTCAGTGTGATTTTTTTTTGTTGTTGCTATATATCATTCTGTGGTCTGTTTCAGTGGTTGAGTTTTGAAAGGGTTTTAATTAAATCAATTACAAATGAAAGGCATAAAATCATTAGCAAGTCTTTGTCAGTACAAAGCCATTCTCGTGCTCATTTTCTGTATGCAGACAACTAATTGTTTGGCAGTATGATGAGGAAACAACTATTTTTTCTTGCCCACTTGTTATTCACTCACTATCTTGATGGGGTGCCTGTCGATCGCAGAGCACAAATACACACTCACTCACATCCTATAGTCAATGTGCAGTTTCAGTCTACTTTGCATGTCTTTGGACTGTGGGAGGAAACCGGAGTCCCCTGAGGAAACCCACCAAGCCTGGGGCGAACATGCACTCCTCTTGTTAAATAGCCAACTTTAAAGTCATATGAGGTCATTAACTGAGTCTAAGTAGGAATTTTGAGAAAATCCAGACATTAATATTACGTGTGAAATCAAGCAAAAGAGATAAAAATGGTGTTCTGATGATCTGTGTTTTTGATGCTTTTTCAAATACCAAACCTATAATATCAATAACGAAGTACTGCTGCTTACAAGAAGTTAAATTGTGAAATAGTGTTAACATAACACATTTATATGCCTCTCTTCCTATACAACATTTTTTTTGAGAGACAGCTCTGTTCTCAAGTGACGTGACAGAAAATTCCACACCATATTGTCCGGAGATCGTGAGTTAGAATCTCAATGTTGTCACAGCCGTCTGTGACCGGGAGTCAAGAAAGCAAAATTGGCCATGCTCTCAGGAGGGCTTCATTCTCCCTCCCCTGTCAGTCACAGTGACACCCGCCAATTGTAGAGGTGTATGAGCTAGTACATCCTGAAAGAGAACACATTTTTTTTCTTTGGTAGGTTTGAATAGATGCTATCACAAAGGAAACACATACTGTATTCGATTTCCCACTGCCAGACTGGTAGCCAGCGTGGTGGGTGGGATGGAGGGTCAAGAGGAAATAGTCAAAAGCCAGTCTAATGAAAAAAATTTGCCATTACAAACAAGAAATATACCCAATTAATCTTAATAACAAATATATGTACTGTAGTACAGGTTTATTGACAGGAATGTAGGTGGTCTGTGCTGTGCAAAAAAAGGTCTAGTCTACCTTCTTATTCTCTCAGGTTTGGGCCATTGCTCGGATGGCTGAGATTCTTCTTCCTTGTCTTCATCAATACCAGTACTGTAGATAGATTTCAGGTCAGGGAGCTCAGGTCAGGTGGTTTGTTCAGCTGATCACACCACCCTCTGAAGTACTCCTACATCCTACTGAGTGCTGTTCTAAAACCAGGATGTAATACTTCCTGCTGGCTGCAGAATTTTACATATCTTCTAAATTTTTGTTAATATAAGTTGAGGTACTCAACATTATCAGATGTATTCTGCCTAGACACCTAGTCACCTAGTGAACTTCTAATAACCAACGGTCAGTGACTACAGTGATGATACATGAAAGCGATCATCTGTAAGCCAGTCTATTACCTCTAGTCATCTGTGTACGGGGACATGTTTGTGATGAACCCTACAATAAGTTATGAACTTTGTTTAGACACCACTTTATGCCTCGGGGCATACTATGTATATTCAAAACTGTATATAAACAACAGTTGATCAAGAATACTTTTGAGAAAGCATTTCTTAACTCCGATATGCTTACATTTTATGCCTACTCTGCAATTTCAATGATTTTCCCATGGTCTATATTCTAATCAGAAACCGTAGCTAAAGTGTGTGGGTTGGAGTTTGGTTTATGCATTCATGCACTCTCAAATTAAGATGGTGCCTAGGTTCATCTGCTCACAGCTGGTGCACCATAAGGTGGTGTGACAATGTCTTTGCCCTGCTCCAGTGGGTATGGACTCTGATTTATGGAGCTAGTGTATGGGGACCCAGATTCCAATGAACTAAACCCTACTTTCAGCTGCAAATAGGAGCATCTAATTTGCAGTGTCAACACATGATCACCCAGCCATATAGCAGAATGCAACATACTTGTTTTTCTTTTCTTTTTTTTCGCACTAGATTCCACTAGCTCATAGTGTTTTACTGTAGTAAAAGTAGTTAGAAACTATGACACTATAGAAATGCTTCATTTTAAACATTAGTCAGTTTTGAACATAGTAATGTGGTTATCCTTAATTTAAAGACTAATTGATTCCTGTAAGATTTCCATCTTGTACAGTACCTGGAGCTACAATGAGTAGTGATAGCATCACTGCTTTACTGAGATTAGTTAACCTTACTGGACAGAGTAATTGATGGCTTAGAAAAGATGGGCTTTGACAATAATTATATATTTTTAAAGTTAATTTACTGTACATGAAAGATGTACTTAATTCTCAAATGCTCAGTAAACATATATATTTAAGTATTAACTTCTAGCTTAAGAAAAAAATCTATATTTTTCATCAGTGTGACTAAAGCAAATAGTTTAAGGCTGTTACACTTTAAAATGTTATTAACACTCCTCTGCTTGTGACTTGCCAGGTGTCTCTTCACAAAATATCTCCACCACACCTCACACATACATCAAATTAAATTCCCTTGCTCTCAACCTTGTCACCATGGTGATAATGTCCAATTGTTGCAATGAAATGGTGTAAACGGGTAACACACACTTCTTTTTGTATGAGCTCGAATCGTTTTCCGCATAAATGAGCTTCAATCCAACAGATGCCAAGATGGCAAGGAGAAAGTCAAGTGGAGTGCTTTGGGCCATGCGTGATTGACGACGCTCGTGATTGTTATGGATGGTGACAGCGACTTCTGACTGAATGATTTGCACACTGTCTTGGCACACAGGGAAAAGCCCTCAGGTGGCTCAGAATTATCTAATCCAAGTTTCAGGCTAAAGTCTCATAAAGACCTTCCAAAAAGCGGGATTGTTTTTAAGGCCTGCTCGTAAGGACCTATGTGGCAAGTAAAAATTTATGAAAATAGCTTTAAAGGACAAACTATGTACATGAGGTATATTCAACATTCATAGCCTTCCTATGTGCTTTGATCCTAGGCGTTCGACGCAATGCATTTTGGTCTACAGCAAGCTGCCTGCTTTATGAGGTGGCAAATGAAGCACCAATGCAGGCACTAAAATGTGCCAGCATCAGTGTCATAAGCACAGAACATGAAGACAGTGATTACAGCCTCATTGCACTGTTAGTATGGGAATTGACCAGCCATATTTAGAGAGCCATAAAACATATACAGACTGAAGGGTTTACAGCAAGTGGTTATTCCTAATGGAAGCTCTTCACAGCACCCTTACTACTGTAAAAACATCCATCTGGTGGGGGAGGGATACACAGTGTGACCTACACAACAATGTCCTGGTAAAAATGTTCTGTCCACATTTTTACGAAAATGACTGGAGATTATTCAAAGATTTTCTGACTTCATTATCGATATCAGAATGTCATTATTAGTACAGTCCTTTATAGAAGGAATTGTAAATGTAAGAGGAGGCTCTTTCATATGGTTGAACTGAGGTAATTAACCAAAACACCTGCACTAATAGCAGTGCATGAATTACTGCAGGTTATAAAGTTAAATACACTGCTTTCCCAAGGCACTGATTACTGTTTTTAACTGTGCATGGCAAAAATAACTGCTTCTCGTTGTTTACTGTAACTTGCTAGTGCTAAAATGTGAAGAAAGAAGAAACGTAATGAAATAAATAGCTGTACATGAGGTATTCATTCAAAATCTCACTTTATCCTGTATACAGGGTCGCGGGGGACCTGGAGCCTATCCCAGGAGACTAAGGGCACGAGGCGGGGTACAGGCTGGACACGGTGCCAATCATTTGCAGATCATACATCTAAACACACTCACATGCTCATTCACATACAGGCAATTTGGGAACACTAATTAGCCTAATTTGCATGTCTTTGAACTGTGGCGGGAAACCAGAGTACCCGGAGGAAGCACACCAAACATGGGGAGAACATGCACACAGACCATGAGGCGGGAATCGAAATGGGACCCTGGAGGTGCAAGGCGACAGTGCTAACTACTAAGTCACTGTGCATCATTTAAAATCTAAATTCAAATAATTGGAAAAGCAAGTCATGTATACAATTAATTGAAAGCTCTTGATATCATTACAATATAAAATCTATACTTTTATATACCGATCAGACATAATATTACAACGCTAAATATCATGTCCAGTATTGTGTAGGTTCCTCTTGTTCACGCAGTGCAGCTCTGGGCCCTCAGGGCATGACTCCACAGTGGTGTGCGGTGGTGTCTGGCACTGGTACTGAGGGTGCTGGGGGCTGTAATGTGTGGCATCTGTGAATCAAACTTATTTGACCAGTGCATCCCATAGGTTCTTAATTGGATTATTATCTGGGGAGTTTGGAGGCCAAGTTGGCAGCCTTGGGCTCTTTTTCTGCTGGGCCCTGTGTGTCTTGTGGGCTGGGTCGCTATTTGTGCAGAATTTCACATGTTTCTTCTGTGTCGCTTTGGGTTTCTTAAGGGTCCTCCAGTTCCTCTCACATACCATTAACATGTAAGTAGGAGCACTCACTATACTAAATTACCCCTAGGTATGAATTAGTGTGCAAATGAGTGTCTCATCTAGGGTGAATTCCTGCATCATGTCCAGCGTTTTGCGTGTCCACTCCAACTCTTCCCTGTATAAAGCTGTTACTGAAGATGAATGAAGGAAGCACCTATGGGTTAATTAACTAAATAACTTTCTTAATCTAGCAGATGCAGACATCTAGGGCAACTGCTGAATATATTTCCACAGTCCTGCTACTCTGCTAATTCTCGCTTCTATCTTATCTGGACACGACTACACATACACCATCGCACTGAAATGGTATAAGGTACATAAAGTATAGAAAGTGGTTTTCACTACAGCAGTGGTAGGATGGGCCAAAAATCCAGCTGATTTCTGTGGTTTGGGTAAGGGCATAGTTAATATAAATTAAATGGTTGTGCTTTCTATACAGAGTTACCTGCAAACCAATAGTAGCTGGGGAAATAATATCCATTTAGAATCTTTTTAAAATAAAAATATAAGTAATTCTTTCCTTTGCTTTTCAAAGGCTTCCCGTAAGAGTAGGAAACTAATTCTAAAACAAATTGACCATGCTTTAAAAGCCAGTTGAACACTCTTTCGTGACTAGTCCATCCACTGACTACAGTATCTAACCTTATAGACAACTTCATGTACTGGTGTAATCTTACAATTTCCCTTTGGAATTAATAAGGTACTCTCTCTCTTTAAGTGAAGTTAAGACTTTATTTGTCACATATATGTACATTACAGTACAGTGAAATTACTTCTTTGCATATCCTAGTGTAACTGGATTCAGAACGCAGGGTCACCCATGATACAGCACCCCTGGGGCAGATAGGGTTAAGGGCCTTGCTCAAGGGCCCAACAATGGCAACCTGGTGGAGCTGAGATGAAACCGCCGATCTTCCGATCAGTAACTCAGTGTCTTAGCCCTCTGACTCACCACTGCCCCAAATCTATCTATCTATGTGAAGATCACTTTCCTAAGCATGTGAAATACACAATGAAACACTGTATACTGCTAAAGAAATACATTGCCGGTTGTTTATGAGTACAGTAATGATGCTGTGCTATGAAACACTTTTTTAAGTGGATATTCAAAACAATTGCTTCTAACATTATCTTTACAAACGATTTTTTCTTTTTGTTTATTCATTTACCCGGATGAGCTGGGCATTGACGCTCCACTCATAGTGTGTTTTGGGTAATACAAATCTAGTCCTGAAGTATTCATTCTCAAAATCTCACATCCCACTAAACAAGAAAGATTGGTCTGAGGGCATTTCACACAAGCCAGGTGCATGATGCTTCTCAATTTTACTACGAGTGAGAAATTGCTGCTGCATTAAACAAGGACAAGAATCGAAAAAAAGTTAAAGTGGGTTGGTGTGGAGGAAAAAAATGGCAAGCAAGCAAGCACATAAGATTCGAAGTAAGGATTTAAGAAGAAAGAAAAAGAGGATGAAGCTCTTTACAGCTCCCTTTCCTGTATCAGCACGTTGCCCCTGACTGGCTTTCCCCATCCCACTCAAGAGAGCAGGAGCAGTCAGGGGGAAGAGCTGTTCAAACGGGTCATTAGCCTCCAATCCAGCACAATGCCCTAGCCACTAAGCAGCTCAGTCTGGGGCCAGCCAAGTACTTTTCACTTATGTGAGGTATATAGGAAGTTTTTGTACAGCATATTCATTGTTTTTATTATTATTATTATTATTATTATTATTATTATTATTATTATTATTATTATTGTTCTTGACTCTTAACAACTTCATCTTGATAAATTTAAAGATAAAAAGATAAAGTCCTGTCTCCAATATCTCCAATGAGCTTATTAATCAATTCAGCTCACTCCAAACTCCCCTCTCCTGTAGTTGCCCCTTTTTATCCTATCTGGACACAATTACACATACAGCATCACACTGAAATGATATATGATACATAAAGTATAGAAAGTGGTTGAAATTATAGTGGCGGCACGGTAGTGGTTAGCACTGTCGCCTTACACCTCCAGGGTCTGGGTTCGATTCCCCGGCCAGGCTCGATTCCCGTCTCTGTGTGCATGGAGTTTGCATGTTCTCCCCGTGCTTGGTGGGTTTCCTCCGGGTACTCCAGTTTCCTCCCACAGTCCAAAGATATGCAGGTTAGGCTAATTGGCGTTCCTAAATTGCCCGTAGTGTGTGATTGGGTGTGTGAGTGTGTGTATGTGTGTGTGCCCTGCGATGGATTGGCACCCTGTCCAGGGTGTACCCTGCCTAGTGCCCGAAGTCTCCTGGGATAGGCTCCAGGTCCCCCGCGACCCTCAACACAGGATTAAGCGGTATAGAAAATGAATGAATGAATGAAATTATAGTTTAAATAACTGGGTTTCCTCTACACTATATCGTGATGGAGAGTGTGGAAAGCGCCTTGCATGCATTACCTCAGAGACAATCACCAAGGTCATGGTGCAGACTATATGCTATGATCAAAACTAGAAAGGTGACACCCTTGGCTGAAAGAAGAAAGGCGGGTAAATCAAGATAGAAAATATGATCATTAATGTCCAATCTATTTAAGCATTATGCAGAGGCATTCTAATAACATAACTAAAAAAATTTAGCCATCACAATTAAATTTGGAAAATTGAATTTAGACAGAATTAATGGATTGAAGATTGAATTTATGAGACATAAATTGTTCGTGTGAACATGGATCCATGCTAAGACGGTGGCAGTACAAGATGTCTGTATAAAGTTTTGCTCCTGACAGATTTGTTTTGTCTTTAGCCACTCTTCCTGAAACAACCCAAGTACAGATGTTGCTCAAGGCAGAAAATTAGAGTGAAATCAAAAATGACACACTAAGTTCGGGTAATTATGCATAATACGTGTACGGAGTTTGGTACATGCTTCTGCATTTAACTCACTGATGAGAATTATCTCTGCGCAAGTAAATGAGTGAGTTCAAATACTGCATGATTTAATGATTTCATTCAGACAAACTGCATTTCGTATGCTGATTCTTGTGGAGTTTCAGAATTTCCATTGCATAATTTGCTCAGGAAGCACATCTTAGAATTTTAATGGTCTAGTGAAATATGCACATGCATTTGGTCGCGTTTATGATCAGCCGGATGCCACTGAAAGTAAATATTCTGTCATCAGCTTGATTCTGGCTGTAGGACTATTTGATTTAGTGGGAGTCGCTCCTCTGACTGACTGAGAGAGGCCAAAAGCAGTGCTAGAACTTCTTCTCAAGAGGACAGATTGCTGTAATGAGCTCATTAAAGTCATGAAATCTGGTTATGAACCATGACCAAGAAGAAATTGCAGAGTATATCTCTCTCTTCTTTCTCTCACTCACTTTCTTGCTCTCAGATTCCTGGTGAGTGTTTGTAACAGGCATACTGTATATTCAGATGTTGTTTCTTCAGTGACCCTGACAAACTCTTTGGGATGATGTTTGCCTAGAAGCTGTTATAATGCGGAACATGAAAAAGAGTTTTTCACAATGCCTGGTGTTTTCCAGACATCAGGCTGCAGTAATCATTTGAAAAAAATGGACTATTATAGTTCAACTTTTAAATCAAAGTATTTACTGTGAATAAAAAAAAGTATCCATCATACATTAGGTTTGTGTACAACAACAACAACAACAACACAGATACAGGAATTTCAGTATTAATATATCAAAGGGAAGCCTCTGATTTAACTATCTCACCTAATTAAGATTAAGAGCTAATGCAAAAAATAAAAATATAATTTAGTGCATGCACAGTAAGCAGAACTGTATTTCGAATAAAACTCCATGTTAGATGGTTCAGAAGAGTTCTGTGATCAATTTTGCCGAAGAGAAATGCATGCATATGTGGCACTTAAGGTTCATGACAGGAATTGACAGAAATCTGGAGATGAATGCAGGAATTTAAATTCCTCACAACTACAGAAATTCTGATGTGGCTAAGACCTTCACCATGTCTTTCTTTGTCTCTCCAAATTGTTTCATTCTAAGAGCTTTACCTAAAATGCAAAAATAAGTGCGGCAAATTCATAAATATATCACTGAAATGACAGAAAACGTTTTTTGTTTAAAAGCTGAACATTAAATAATAAATGCTAATAAAAATTTAATTAAGTTGAATTAATTAATTAGCATAGAGGAATAAAAATATGTTATCACCTTATAATTTGCATTTCTAATTTCTAAGAGTGCTTACAGACTTTAACAAGCTGTTGGACTTGGCTAATTAAAAAGAAACATGGCCCCAACAAGAGTGTTCTCAGTGGAAACAATGGAAAGGATTATTAAACTCCATCATGACTGAAATCCAACAAGGAATCTGGCAAATGATGTTGAATGTTCCCAGCCAGGTCAGGTGTGTGTTCAGGTATGGCTCAAAATGAAAATGTTGTAAATGGGAAACATACATTTAGACTAACCAGGATGTCAAAGCATCAGGATAGAAAAATCTAAGTAATATGTCTTGAAAATAGAAAATGCAGAACAAAACGAATGAAAAACAAATTGGTAGAAACAGGAGACAGTGTTTGTTGCAGAACTGAAAGAAATCAGCTGAATAAAATGGGATTTACAGAAAGACAAGCCAAACAAAAAAAGTACTAACGTCTAAACAGAAGGAAACACGGTTACAGTCAGCTAAGGAGAAGCAATCACAGAGTGTAGATGATTGGATGAAAACTGATATTCAGTTATGAGTCCGGAATCTGCATCGGCCAAGGTGATAATGCTGGAAATTATGTCTGGTGCTATTCTAATGAAACATATAAAGATGACTGCCTGAAGAAAACAATCAAATTTCTCCAACTCATTTATGATATGGGAATTTATTTCAGATAAAGCACCAGGGGAGGTGGTAATCATTACCGCAAACGTCAAGGCAAAGACGTACATTAAAATTTTAGACACTTTTCTCATAGGAATGAGAAAAGTGTCTAAAATTTTAATGTACTTCTATGCCTAGACGTTTAAGATGGTGAGTTTTCATGATGATAAGACATCTCGAACAGACCAAAGAGTGTTAAAGTTTTTCTTCGAAATGCATATGGATCTAAAGCATATCAAACTTAACAATATTGCCAACAAAAAGTCTGGACCTCAGTCTGATTGAAAAGTTATGATGGATTTTTTTTTGGTTAAAGGCTGCACTCGCAAAACTGCTCTGTCAAACTACTATTCAAGAAAGTTGAAACAAGCTCGATGGAGAATTTGTTTTTCATTAGTATTGACCATGTCTCAAAAAATTCACATTGTCATAAAAGGCAGAGGAGAAGCAACAAATTCCTAACTGTTGTTTCCGTAATTTTCCCAAACTTCCATTATGCCATTAGAAGGTAGTGTTGGTGTTGCTTAAATCCAGGGTTTAGAGCCAGTGTTTAAGCATTGTAAAAGTGTAAAATATTTATTTGTGAGAAATGTATTTATGTTACATAACTTGACTATGTAACTTAACTTTATTAATTATATAATGCTCTTAATTTTTAATACAAAAATTTAATTTTATTTATCACATACACAATCATACACAGTACAATATGTAGTGGATTGCTTATATGAGGGCCTGCGACCTTAAATAAATAAATAGATAAATAAATATTCATTCATTCATTTTCTATACCGCTTAATCCTGTGTTCAGGGTCGCGGGGGACCTGGAGCCTATCCCAGGAGACTTCGGGCACTAGGCGGGGTACACCCTGGACAGGGTGCCAATCCATCGCAGGGCACACACACACACACACACACACACACACACACACACACACACACACACCCAATAACACACTACGGGCAATTTAGGAATGCCAATTAGCCTAACCTGCATATCTTTGGACTGTGGGAGGAAACCGGAGTACCCGGAGGAAATAAATAAATATATAAGAAATAAATTATGGAATAAAATAAGAAATAAAATATAGAAAATCTTTAGCTATAAAAACCAATAAGAACAAAATATAAAATAAACAATTCTATAACAAATATAGAAAACCTTAGTTGTAGATTTATACTATGTAGAGGGAGAAAAGAACTGAACTGGAATAGAATTTAAATAGAAATGTCCATGAATGTGCAGGGTGTGTGCAAATGTGAATTAGTATGCAATGTCCATAAATGTCCATAAATGTGCAATGTTATTGTGTGTGTGTGTGTGTGTGTGTGTGTGTGTGTGTGTGTGTGTGTGTGTGTGTGTGTGTGTGTGTGTGTGTGTGTGTGTGTGTGTGTGTGTGTGAGAGAGAGAGAGAGAGAGAGAGAGCGATGGATTGGCACCCTGTTCGGGATGTGCCCCGCCTTGTTCCCCTTAGTCTCCTGGGATAGGTTCCAGGCCCCCTGCGACCCTGAATACAGGATATAGAGGTATAGTTGATGAGTGAGTGAGTGAGTGAGTGAGTGAGTAAATTAAGTAAAGTATTTTGGTTACAAATCACATTAAAATGCCATACATAAATAATTTGTGCAGAAATTCCTACTAAAATATTTATTTAATTAAAATACATTATACTTATGTCTGACAACACATTTTTGCTAACATTTTGAAATGTTGGAAGGCTTCTGCCAAGGTTTTGCTGTGTGTCATTTTGCTAATCACACAAGAGCAATACAGCAGACTGGGGTTTATATAGTATGCGTGTTCATCAGCCAGTAATATTAATCAGAAGCACTCAGAGACACCAATTATCATCATTTGTTCCACTCAAGCAATGTTCTAAGTATCTTTTCAGTCCAAGCACAAATGTTCCAGCAGGAGTACCATCCATTTCCAAATGTAAAAAATATAGAATAAAGAAATGCAGTGAAGCAGAACTGTTTTAAAAAATTTACCCATAACCTATAACTAAGGGCTTTTGCTATTTTCATGACAATTCAGAGACAGCTGGTATCAAGCAGTTGCAGTGGCGAGCCAGACGACCAGAAGAGTGTTTGTTTGGTAGAGTAGGGGCAATTAGCAGCTGATAAAGGGGCTTTAATGAAGGGTGTAATTACTTCACTTTTTTGAAGTATAAGAAGTGCTTCTGCTACATTTAGGCTGTGAAATTAAGCATAGAAAAAATGAACGGCAGGTTCCTCAGCATTAAGGGTAGCCAGGGAGTTGGATGAAAGACTCATGCTGTGTCCTCACTGCTGTGCTCTGTTATAGCAGGCCTGTATTTTTCACTTCACATGCACATTTACCTCTTCATTTCCAGCCCCTAGAGCTTGTGCAATCACTTTGTAGACGTCAAATTACAGTCCTCTACAAATGGAGCTGTCGTAATTCACCGTCAGAGCTCCGAGCTTAAACACAAAAAGAGTTTTAAAATTCATTATGGCAGAACGTGTTTCCTAAGAGTTAAGTGATGAGGACGAAGAGTTGGCAAGAACTGAGACACAAACAGAGCAGTTATCCTTGAACACCTGGCATGGTTGTAGACCCCCTTGCATTAACTACACCTGCTTGAGAGTGGCCTTACCTTTCCTGCCATTTCTGCTACATGCACATTTATAAAGACTCTTCTGGGGTGGTACAGTAGCACTACATGAAGTTAAGAATTGTCTGTCTGTCTACATGGAGTAAAAGTAGTTTTCAATACTTGCCAGTACTACTTCACCACCTTCATCAAGTCATATTGGTTCTTCTTGGTTTCGTGTTTCCTTATATGAAAATTGACAAAACCTTGCTTTTTAAAAATTATTGTTAAACTTCCTAGAGTAATAAATCAAATTCTCCCTTTAGAAGCATGCACAGTCACGTGCCTTTTACAGAAATTCCCTGTTCGTCACCTCATGCTCAGCTTGTCTGGTGAGCTCTCTGTGTTGTTAAAATGAAACAGAAAATCACAAACCATCACAATGTATCCTGCTATTTATTTAACTTGGGAGATTTTTCGAACAACCTTCTGGCTACCAAAAACCCACAGGACTTGGAAATCAGTAAGCGGCAGCGCGTTGGCGGAAGCTCACGCTCACATTAACTAGCAGTAATGGAAGGTCAAATCACAACACGGACCATTCAGCAACAATTTAGAATACCTTAGAAGCTGTTAATATGGATGGAAAGTGTTGTTTAGGATGACATAACTTTATCAGATGTGTTTTCTCGCTGAAGGTACTACCATGGCTGGGATTGAATGGGAGTTTTGGCAGGCGGCTGCTCTCATCTCTTTCCAGTACAGCATGCTGCCACTTAATCTTTTAATTTAGTACCATACAGTACCAGTCAGCTTTCATCCAAGGTGGTCTACCTTTATAAAATAATAGATCCATCAAATACACAAGAGCTATACACTTTTAACACTTTGCAAGACGGACAGAGCTTTTGAATGGCTTTTGACCTCATCCAAAGAGGGCAATAACTCAGGGAGGTTGAGCATTGTCCATACACCTCTATCTTTCTTTGGCTTTTTATGTTTCTTTCACTCATTCAGTTCAATTCACTCAATTTATGTTTTAGTCATTCAAACAAGCAAAAGGGATCACATAGTGGGCTGTCTGAGGTGTCATTCGAACCCAAGGACTCCTAGCTAGAGAAAGCTATGGACTTGAAAGGGTGGGAGATCAAGCTCGTCATAGTGTTATCAGCTTCCTTGAAGGAGACTGATCTCTCTGAGAGGAGAACAAGAGGGAGAAAGGCAGACTGTGAGTGGAGCACTGCAACCTAAACACAAGTGCTTTCAAGATTCAGACAATCCATCAGTGACATGGATTATCTCTTGATCAGATGCTGTCAGTTATCAATATTACTTCTTTCCTTTTCATTTATTTTGTGTGAGGTACAACGGGCCAATAACAGTGAAGTAAGCAAATTATTGGATGTTTTTAAGACACTATCTTACAATTAAAGTTACATTAGTTGTATGTTGTTTAACAAAACAAATAATTTATTAGTCAGAAGAAAAGGGAAATTGCTAATCCATACATAATCCATAAGTATTTCCAGAGACCTGTGCCAAAGCTTTCAGAAGACACCGTAATTCCAGAATGGAGCGTAAATGTTTGTGATTGTGGTAAGACCTTTTAAACTATGTTAAAAAAATCTTTCAGAAACATGAAATCCACAGCATCACACATAATGCCTAGGACAATTGCATCATTGGCAAGATTCCACCACAGCCAGAGGGATTAAGTGAAGAAAGGTAGCTGCAAAGCTGTTGTGACATGCAAGTTAATTATCTTGACAAGCAAAGTGGATTGAAGAAAAGGCCCTTTGGAGCATTTTAAATGTAAAAGCCAGGTTGAGGTTAGAGCTCTGCCTAAATTTCAATGTATAACACTTAATCAGGTTACATATGAAATCAGGGGTTGATTTGGAAATGACCCTGCTGAATAAACATGTATAATTGGTAATAGGGAGGGGAGAAAGCACGGGAAAACGAGGTGTGGAGAATAATTTAAGAATCTATTTCCTTGCTGGCACCATTGATTTAACTGTCCAAAAGAGATTGACATGACTGGGGCATTTCATAGAGCTTGATATTCAACCAACCTACTGTACATGAACTAGCCTTAGTGTGCATGAATAAATGGAAAGGCCAAAGCACCCCCTCTTTATCAGACCATTTACTTATGATTTATGCATATCTTGCCCCTTGAGTAAAGTTGCCACTTCTCGACCATTCTGTGAGTATATTTAAAGGCCAGTTCACGTCATGTTGATGCTCAATAAATCATGACACCATCCCCTGTGCCTGATGCAGTACATACTGTATACACTGCAGATGCAGAATAAGTGTCAGTTATGATGACACCAACTGCTCATTGTCATGCTGTCTGGGTAAGGACTTGAGAGGATTAAAGTCTGCAGGGAGCAGAGAGAGATCAGCAGAAGATGAGATGCTTCTTGAAGTACAGTAGGTGCAGTTCCCTGTAAATATGCCAAGTCTCTTCTCTTTGTCTCTGTACTGTACTGAAAGTGTGAACTGTAAATGTAAATGGTTTCAGTGTGTGTGTGTGTGTGTGTGTGTGTGTGTGGGTGACTGTGTGTGTGTGTGTGTGTGGGTGACTGTGTGTGTGTGTGTGTGTGTGTGTGTGTGTGTGTGTGTGTGTGTGTGTGTGGGTGACTGTGTGTGTGTGTGTGTGTGTGTGTGTGTGTGTGTGTGTGTGTGTGTGTGTGTGTGTGTGTGTGTGTGTGTGAAGGAAGGTTGAAGGTGTTTGTTTGGCTTCCTTCGTAAATAGCATTGGAAATAATACAGTAAAGTGTCATCAAGGTGAAAGCACAGATACTCTATCTCTCACTCAAATAAAAGTGCAGATAACTAAAGAAACTTGCATTTGAGTGAAAGTTTAAAAATGTCCGCACTTAAATGTAATCAACTATTTAAATTTACAGGATTTAATATATACAGTGATTGAAACCTTACAAAAGTTTCTGTCAATTTATTGCATTCATTTAAAAAAAATTTTTTTTAAGTAATACAAAAGTTTTTTATGCAATTGTAACAGATTAACTGAGTACATTGATTCGATTTCAATTAGAGTGACACTTAGAAATAGTTACAAAGCATATTTGCTCAAGTACTTTCCACCTCTGCACATGAGAGCCCTTCACTTGCAAGCAGAAAATGCAGGCTTAAAGGTTTTTTATTATGGTAAAATTACTCAATATCCGGTTCTGGAAACCACCTGAAAAGAAATATGGCATTTTGGGCAACTCTGTTCTATCTTAATCTGAGCATGCACACTTAAAGAACATTCAACTACCTTCTCTTAAACGGAGCTGCTGTTGATTGTGCCATTAAACTGTCTCGGTTTAAAACTACGATATACAGGGTTTAAAATGTCAGGTACCCAAGCTATTTTGTTTTCAATTACCACCAATCAAAAATGTATTAAAGGGAATTATAGACATAAAGCTCCTCCATCTAAAACCACAGGTGCCAGAAATACCTCCCTGAAGTTCACCATAGCCACTGTCTTCATCTGGAGTCTTCAATCAAGCCCTGAGGTGACATGAAGAAGATGAAATAACGCACTCCTTTAGCACACAGTGGGAGTTGGTGTGTTTCAGGAAGGTAAAGAGTACAAGAGATTGGCATTTCACTCAAAAACAGCAGGAATGTAACAGCCTTCACTGCTTGGTATCTCAAGAGCTTGGCACCCCACAAACATAATGTCCCACTTCCTGGTGTTTATGCACCCCTACTAATGTGACTCCATACGCTCAACGGGACTCACTGGTATGCTCAGCCCGAGTAAGATTATGTTAGTTCTATAACAATGATTGGCTCTGACATTGATAGACACTGACCCCGGTGAAAAGAACTGACAACAAAGACATGCAGCAAAAGACCCTGCAGGCAATTTGCGCTGCCCTCTGAACCACATACCATGGATTCCCCTGCTATGCATGGTTGCAGACAGGAGAGTGGGTGGGTTATGGGATTGGCCCTAGAGCTGCAGGTTGGATGACGCTGAGATAGATGAGGAAATATGCAAATCTGTCCCACAGCGAGGAAAATTCTAGCTCAGTGTGACACTAATCTTTTAGCTCCCCATACAAACATATTATTGCAGTCATGTGCACTGCATGCAGATGCCTTCAGCTTTGTTTACTGTATGCCTGATGATTGCGAGCCATTTAGCACTGTTTTTTTTTTTGTTTGTTTCTTTCTTTCTTTGTTCTTTTTACTGGCATAAATATTCTAAAATTAAATATTAGTTTGACTACTCAGCTGTTTCACATACTGTAAGCTTAAGCTTATGCAATTTGCGAAAGTGTTTGACAATTAACACTTTAGTTGGATGTAATGTCTCTCTTTTCCTTTATAACACTCCCACGCACATTTGCAATATTTTATACTGAAAGTTAGGTGATTATCTGTAAATCTAGTCTGATGTCATGGGCTTCAGCTTGGAACCTTGAGTTAGCCAATGCAAAATTAAAACATAATGTCTGATACATAATTTCTGATTTATAGTTGAAACCAAAGCACATACTGTAGCAGCCCAGGATTTGCCTTGTAATAAGGTGATCAGGGCTCAAATCCTGATATTACCTTCATAATGTCTTATTTTGAAATATAGAGCTGCTTCAAGTTCATTTTCTTAATAAAAAAAAAAACCATAATGTATTGGTGTCTTGGCAGTACTAATACTTTTTAAGCATGTATTACTGGAAAAAAATAAACCCATGCAAATTGTTCCCTCATTTTGTAATTTTGTGAGTCCAATGAGTTATAATCTAGGGTGCTTTTTAGCCAGAGGTTTTGCATTTGTCTACCAAGAATCTGATGCTTATCCACTGCTAGCATGATATTCAGAGCTCAACCAACCCTGTAGGCAGACAACCAGTGAGATTCCCCACTGTTTCAAAGCTGTTTGATATCCCTGGCATGTGCCTCTGCCTTCACAGTACACAGAACACATACAGAAAAATCCTCTACTGCCCCTCAGACTAAAAGGCTTTTGAACATTCGGGAGAGGGAAACAGACAGGCAGAAAGAGAGATAGAGAAAGACAAAAGAGAGTGATTAAGACATTCTTTATTGATTTATAGCACATTCAGTCGATGTGTTTTTAAATTGATTTTAAACAGAATTTTTTTAAGCAATTGCATTTGCAAATCGCAACATCCACAGTGAGTAGCTTTCATATACAGTATGAATAGTGAGTTTATCCTCCATATTCAATGAACAGTTGATGACATTATTAACTGGCATAGTTTGCAGGTCATGAAAACAAACAACATGAATCAAGGACACACTTGAAACACATTAATACATAACTCTGGAGATTGCTGAGCTCACCTTGGCTTTTGTACTGTTTTTTCTTTATGAAGACCACCTCTGTTATACATGGAGTGGTGTACCCCAGCATGTAATTTTACTGCAATTTAACTACTAATTTAGAGGTTTTGGGCTCAAACTAGAGATGTTCCGATACCATTTTTCCCCTCCCGATACCGATTCCGATACTTGGGCTCAGGGTATCAGCCAATACCGAGTACTGATCCGATACCTGGGTGTGTATCTGTACAGTGTGTGTGTATGTATATATATATATATATATATATATATATATATATATAATCTCTTTTTTTAAGTAAAATACTACTAGCCCTGTGTAACGGGTTCGACCCTAAGTGCACGGGCGACACCATGAAACACGGACACGAGGCGAGGTCTTACAGGAAAAAGGGTAATTTATTTAGAACAATGGGTAAAGAAAGGATTAAAGGCTCTCTGCAGCCTTTTCCACTTCGGCGGCAGAGATGTGAAAGCGGGCTCTACGCGGAAGTGAAGGTGCCGCGGGAGCTCGCGCAGCTCATTCATGCGCTCCTATCGCGGAGATCAAAGGCGCCCCCCCCTTTTTAAGTCTCTGGGGAGCATCACATCGCCCCGCTCTTGTGCCACTGTCTCTCATAAAATCCACCGCGTCACAAAGTCCAGCTTCCCAACAGTCAGACCCCGAGCTACACTCCCCGCTGTGTTTTATAGCGCCCTGCTCCTTCACATACCTAAAGGGTGGGGAGGCCGCCTAACTAGTGAGCGAGGAGCGATATCAATTTCGGCGCACGCCCGTCACAGGCGCACACCGTGACACTCTGTAAGTAAGCTAAGCTAGCGGGCATAAATAGGTTATGTTTAGGAAAATGGTATCGGATCGGTACGTGGACTCAAATACTCGCCGATTCCGATGCCAGATTTTTTGTGGTATCAGTAGCATTTCCGATACCAGTATCGGAATCGGAACAACCCTAGCTCAAACATATGTGTCCATCCATAAACGGTGTGATAAATGACATCCTATTGAGAAGGATAACAGGAAGAAACTGGGAATAGAAGCAATAAAGACAAATTTCACATTAGAATTTTTTTTTCCAGAAGTCTTGTCATTCATTCATTCATTCATCTTCTATACAGCTTTATCCTGTATTAGGGTCACGGGGACCTGGAGCCTATCCCAGGAGACTCAGGGCACGAGGCAGGGTACACCCTGGACAGCGTGCCAATCCATCGCAGAGCACACACACACACACACCCTCATTCACACACTATGGTCAATTTGGGAATGCCAATTAGCCTAATCTGCATGTCTTTGGACTGTGGGAGGAAACCGAAGTACCCGGAGGAAACCCACCAAGCATGGGGAGAACATGCAAACTCCATGCACACAGAGACGGGAATCGAGCCTGGCCGGGAATCGAACCCGGACCCTGGAGGTGCAAGTCGACAGTGCTCAGAAGTCTTGTTTGATTTTTTATTTTATTTATTTATAGGTATGTGATGTGAAAAAGCAAGGAGTCCAATCTAATTATTTGTTTTAGTTCTGTTGACAATATTTACTGCCCGGCAAAAATAGTCACAGGCTCTAATATTTTATTGAACAGCCTTTTGCTTTGATTAAGGACATGACACTGTTAAATAAACTGTTGATAAACTTATAAATGTTGTCAACATTTATTTCAGTATTTCCAGAGTCACATTAATTTCTCTCCAAGATCTTGTAATGATGATGGGAGATTCAGACCACCTTCTCCTGCACATCCCAAAGATTCTCAATCAGTTTAGGTCTGGACAAAGTGGTGTTCAATCCATGTGTGATAATGATGTCTCATGCTCCCAGAAGCACTCTTTCACAATTTAAGCTCAATGAATCCTGACATTATCTTGGAATATGCCGATGCTATCAGAAAGAAAAAATCCATTGATTGAAAAACCTGGTCATTCAGTTTATTCAGGCTTGTACGATAGGCACTAGGGATGAGCATTGTGGAGCATTGGAAAAAGGCCATGTGGTCTGACTGCAAATTTGCCCTGTTCCAGAGTAAAGGGTTCGTCAGGGTAAGAAGAGAGGCGGATGAAGTGATGCACCCATCACTCTGGAACAGAGTAAATCTGGATTTAGGCCACATGGCCTTTTTCCAATGCTCCAAAGACGATTCTTTATGCTCCCTAGCAAATTTAAGCCTTTTTCCCAATTAGCCTCACTGAGAAGTGGTTTTCTTAAGGCTACACAGCTTTTTAGCCCCAATCCCTTGAGGGCTTCTACTTTCACTGTTAAACATAGCCTGAGCTCTACTGTATTTTTTCCCGATTTGATTTCATTAACCCTTTAAGTGATCTTCCATTGCGCTCATTCAGAATGTTTTTCCGACCAAATTTTTTCCTTGAAGATTATGGTTCACCACTATCCTTCTATATGTTATAGTTTGTAACTAAATTTTTGTAGTTTCAGCAGACTCCTTAGTTGTTTCCTTTTGTTGATGCAGCACAATAATTTGACTCTTCTGAAACAGAACAATATCTTTGCCAAACCAACAAGATATCTTTTGACACACTTGTTTAAGAAATGAGAAGCTACTCATTGCATAAGTCAGGGTTAAATAATTTGTTACCAGTTAAACCATTTTTACTGCAGTAATTATCCAATGGAATATTCTATTTAGACCAATTATTCGCTTAGTTAAATCTAGGATCTAGGACTTTTTTGGCCAAGGAGTGTACATAATCCCCTGGGAAAATGATTCCAAAACATCTTTGTGGAACTTCTGGAATGTAATAGTCATGTATCAATGTTACAGTATATTCAAGAAGTGTACATGTATATCCTTAAATAAAACTTAATTTTAACTAGGGGTTACAAATAAGAGTGCCTAATCAGAACAGTGTGTGTGCATCAGATCATATACTTATTGACAATTATGTCTCCAGGGCAAAATTGGCATCTCGGGAAAACAGCACTAATGTTAGAAAAGATTGAAGAAATGACATAGCAAAACTTATTTTGCGTTTAATCAAATGAGGTAAATGTGTAGGAATGAAGCTTGTGGGATTTTTTTCCATGCAGTTAATTTAAATAGCTCCTCTAATCAGCAGAGTATTGCAATGCGCAAAAAAAAACATGCATATTTAGTCTAGTAAAAAAAAAAAAACAATGTTTTAAATTTCATTTTCACACTCGCCTACTATCCTGCGGAGGTAAAACACTTATTAATCATTTAAGGTTGGGGGTTTTCCCAGGCAGGCTCAACAAGGTCAGGTACATTTACAGTAGTTGTATTTTTCCATTTATAACATTGTGGGAGTTTATCAAATGAGAAAAAGATTTGTCCTGAAGTGTAAATAATGATTTCTTACAGCATTAAGTACTGTAGATGAAGAAAGTCCCAATCATAATTCATCAGATAATCCTGAATAACAAAAGACAGTTATGAGAATAAAAATACCTTTATTTCTCTATAGAATCTATTATACTTATATATACTTATCCCGACATTTCATTAACGCTTTCGTACCATCAAGATAGGAAGTTTTTTCAGTACATCTGAGCCATGGTACAGTAGGACTTCCCCTTCATTTCTGAAATGCAAGCCTCCCAGGAACTCCTTTAATGGCCCCAACATATGGAAATGGCTTGGAACGACGTACTGTACTGTACTCTACGAGGTATGTGGCAATTACTCCCTGCCTGGTTCCTGTAATGTGCAAGTGGTGTTCGTGAACGCACATCATAGATTCCGTTTTTTTCTTTAAAAAAGCTTTCTTAGATTTATTTAAAACACATATTATTGTGTACAAAGTATAACATAAATGGCAAAATGAATGAGGACAAAGGAATACACTGTGTTCCAAATTATTATGCAAATTGGATGTAAGTGTCATAAACATTAAATGTTTAGTTTTTAAATTAAACTCATGGATGGTATTGTGTCTCAGGGCTCTTTGGATCATTGAAATGAATCTCAGACACCTGTGATAATTAGTTTGCCAGATGAGCCCAATTAAAGAAAAAGTACTGAAGAAGGTTGTTCCACATTATTAAGCAGGCCACAGGTTTCAAGCAATATGGGAAAGTAAAAGGATCTCTCTGCTGCCGACAAGCGTCAAATTGGACAAGGTATGAAAACATTAGATATTTCACGAAAACTCATCGTACTATGAAGACATTCGTGGCTGATTCAGCGCACAGACAGGTTTGTGCAGATAAAGGCAGAATGAAGAAAGTTTCTGCCAGACAAATTCATCAGATTAAGAGAGCAGCTGCTGAAATGCCATTACAAAGCAGCAAACAGGTATTTGAAGCTGCTGGTGCCTCTGGAGTCACACAAATCTCAAGGTGTAGGATCCTTTAAAGGCTTGCAGTTGTGCATAAACCTACTATTCGGCCACCCCTAACCAATGCCCACAAGCAGAAATGGTTGCAGTGGGCCCTGGCATACATGAAGACTAATTTTCAAACAGTTGTGTTTACTGATGAGTGTCGTGCAACCCTGGATGGTCCAGATGGATGGAGTAGTGGATGGTTGGTGGATGGCCACCATGTCCCAACAAGGCTGCGACATCAACAAGGAGGTGCCGGAGTCATGTTTTGGGCCAGAATCATGAGGAGAGAGCTGGTATGCCGCTTTAGGGTCACTGAAGGTGTGAAAATGACCTCTGCAAAGTATATTGACTGACCACTATCTTCCATGGTACAAAAAGAAGAACCGTGCCTTCCATAGCAAAATCATCTTCATGCACGACAATGCACCATCTCATGCTGCAAAGAATACCTCTGTGTCATTGGCTGCTATGGACATAAAAGATGAGAAACTCATGGTGTGGCCACCATCCTCCCCTGACCTCAACCCCACTGAGAACCTTTGAGGGTGGGTGGCAGTTTGATTCAAAACAGCAGCTCTGGGAGGCTATTCTGACATCCTGCTGTCATGAACTAACCCGAAGAGACCAGAAGAATCTTAGCTTTAGCGGTTAGCCCTGGAGCCAGTGACACCATTCCTCCAAGGCCCACTTTATGCCCAACAGCTCGCGGTCCTCTACCTCGTATCGCTGCTGAGTGGGATTAAATTTCTTGGAGAAGAAGCCACAAAGGTTTAGCTTCTGGTCTGGACCTCATTGGGAGAGAACAGCGCCGGCGCCCACATCCGACGCGTCCACTTCCACAACGAATGGTTTGTTGGCATCTGGATGGCGCAAAATGGGAGCGGTGGTGAAACGGTGGCAGAGTTCTTTGAAGGCGGAGATGGCAGCTGGAGTGAGTCGAAATGAGTGCGAGGAGGGCCTGGTCAGGTTGGTGAGTGGTGCTGCAACTGTACTGTAGCCCCGGTTGAAGCAACGATAGAAATTCGCAAACCCAAGAAAATGTTGGAGCTGTTTGAGTGTTCTGGGTAGGGGCCAGTGACGTACAGCTTCCAGTTTCTGCGGGTCCATGGCCACACCCTGGGGCGAGATGACAAAACCCAGGAACGTGGTGGAGTGCTTGTGAAAGGCACATTTTTACAGCTTACAGTACAGCTGATGAGCGAGCAATCTCTTTAAAATGGTTCGAACATGTTGAACATGTTCTTCGGTGGTGTGAGAATAAATCAAAATGTCATCCAAGTAAACGAACACGCGTTGGCCTAGCATGTCTCTTAGGACATCATTAATAAATTGGTGGAAGGCCGAGGGTGCGTTAAGGAATGACCAGGCTCTCATAATGTCCGGTGGGGGTGATGAAAGCCATTTTCCACTCATCGCCCTACATTGTAGGTGCTCCGGAGGTCCAACTTTGTGAAGATGGTGGCACCAGAGAGGGCGTCCAGGGCTGAGTTGGTGAGCGGCAGAAGGTGACGATTCTTGATGGTGATTTTGTTTAGCCCACAGGCAAAATTCGGTGCAGGTCGGCCCCCACTGAAGGATCCGGTTTTTAGCCCAGGAGATGAGCGGGTCATGTTGGAGCAGCCAGGGGTATCCGAGTATGATGGGTGGTGAAGAGATGGAAGTGAGGTGAAATCTGATTTGTTCCTGGTGTTGGTCTAAACTGAGGGTGATGAGTTGAGTCTGATGAGTGATGGGGCTAGATGAAAGAGGCCGACCGTTGACGGATGTAATTTTGATAGGCTGGGATAACGCCTCGATCTTTACCCCCAATTCTTTGGCATAAGTAGAGTTAATGAAGTTACCGGCGGCACCGGGATCAATGAACGCGGCACTTCAAACTCGTTTGTGGCCAAATTGAAGGTTTACCTGAACCGTGAAATGAGAGGTGGTGGTGTTGGTCGTGGTGGAGAGTTGATCGTGTGTGTTTCCCGGGCGATTTGGGCAGGTGGCCCGGTGATGTTCCGCCGACCCACAATATGCACATAATCCCTCGCGGTATCGTCGTGCACGTTCCGCCACGGTCAGGGAGGCGCGCTCGAGTTGCATGGGTTCCCCGGCTCCGGTGTCAACCACTCAGCTGCCTGCCTGGATAGCAACGAGACGAGTAGGGCAATGCGTAGCCGATCAGTGGAGTATTTGGTGGAATTAAACTCAAACACCAGGTTCAGCGCTGTTAAGAACACACTGCATTTCCCGTCTGTGCCATCCCATTTGTCTGGTAATGCAAGAAAAACATCAGAAGGAGGGGAGGGGGGATGGTGCGGGGCTGTGGCAAACTCAATGACTGAGCGTTGTACTGTGGTATGTTTACCTCTTTTATGCTTCCTGGCTCGTGACTGCATTACTGTACTTCCGGGTCCTAGTGCCGGTCGCGGATTGAGTGTACATGACATCTGCAAAGAAATTCAAGCAGAAACTGTCCAAAAACTCACAAGTTCAATGGATGCAAGAATTGTGAAGGTGATATCAAAGAAGATATGTTAAGATGTAGCATGCCCTGTTAGGATGTTTTTGATTGAAATAGTTTTTGATTTCAGTAAATATGACCTCCTAATGCTGCAAATTCAACAAAAGCCTATTTTCAGTTCTTTGCAACCTATAAAATGTTTTAACTCTGTTGTGCATAATAATTTGGGACAGTGTGTTTTCAGTTTTTTATTTTTAAAATAAATATTGTTATCATTAGGAGGTTTGTTCAATAAAATTCAAATTATACCCTAATAGTTGATGACTAGAAAATCAGACTGACTGTCATTTGCATTTACTAATTATGAAAATCAGAAAAATATATCATTTGCATAATAATTTGGAATGCAGTGTATAACTGCAAAACCTGAAATCTCTCTCTCTCCCTCTCTTTCTTTCTCTCATATATTTATTCAATTACAAATTCTTTCTTCCTAGGCATTAAGAACAAAAAAATGATGTTGACGCAGATGACGCAAAAGAGAGAAATTCAAGGCTGAATGTCTGGGGTTTTTTTGTTTGCAAGCATCATCATATCAAATAACCTAACTGGACAGTGGAAGAGGATCTTTTGTCTTGTGTGCCATTGTTAATTTAGTACTAGTGTGCACTTGCGCATTTCAAGAATATACATACATTATATTGATCTACACTCACAAAATGATTTTGGTTCCATGTTGCTATTGTATATTGATTTTATGTCAACTTAATAAAAAAAAAAAAGTATGTATTATAAACAATTACTTAATTATTTGGTGAGTTTACTATACTTATTTTACCATGATTTACCATTATTAAGCTTTGTTTAATTTAATTGAAATATGTTGCTACATTAATAATTTTTCTCCATGTAAAAGTGACACATGTATTCTGAAATTTCTAAATATTTAAATATGTTTCATCTCTCCTGACTTGAGACTAAAGGCTTTGAAAGAGGACAGTGGTTGCCTTGGCTGTGTTAGAGCAGGTGAGCTGAAAGTGCATGTCAGTAAAAGTGTCCAGCTCATTTGTTCTGCTAAAAAAAAGTGTCTTTATTGCAAATGATTGATCTGAGCGAGACCACTCAGGAGAACTCCACTGCCCATGTCTCCAGTGAAGGTTTCATTATGACAGTATCCACAATCGAAACTATTATTTCACATCTCATTTTGCACTCCACTCAGAAAATAAAGTCTTGTCAAAAACTGACTGGCTTTTGTGTTGTGCTACAGTGCAGCCTACTAATGACTGTGGCAAAACACCCTGGAAAAGATTTACAGTTCAGTAATACCTGTCATGAGAATGTGTTTTGTGAAGAATCTATTGTTTTCCCATTTTTTTTGTTTGTTACTCACAGTGCCGATTTGCCTGGAGGTTATATGAGTCATGCATGAAGTTGGAGATTTAGGAGTCGAGTCAAATTTTAATTCTGAAAGCAATCAGAATTTAACAAACATACAGTATAGATTTTTCTTTCTTGCTGGGGAATGGTTCCTCTGTCATTTTAATAATTAATTTGTTGATTTATCTCCAGTAACCAATTTATCCTGCTTAGGGCAGTGACTATGGAGCCTATGGTGGAAAGAAACTCATCCTATATGGGATACACTCATTCACAAAATATCTCCTGCACACACATGCCAGGCATGATCGAAAATCATACCGTGAATATTGAATCACTGGGATGCTTGGACTGTACTTAGACTGACTGTACTTATTTGTATTCTATATTTTCTATATTGCTTAGTGACTCAGTCAAGGCATTGCATTCATCTTGTATGTAGACAGGCAATTGTGAAAGTGACATGGCTGAAAAATATGCTCTATGGTTTCATGTCAATAGAATATATTGCACTGATACTCAAAAGGCCCACAACAATGTAGGAAAACAAATATCCTTCCTCTGTGAAATAATCTCTGGTGTTAAAGAGTTCAACAGGAGGCAACAAAGCCCCCACATGTCTCTGATGGGAAAAAAACCAAAATAACACTGGAGCCATTAAATTGGAAAAACTTAAATTCATCTCATTTAATGTTGTTTAATAACAGACATTTAGCCCCAATTGACCCACATATTCAAGGGGAAAATCTGAGTTGGGGATATCAGGAAAGCCTGCAGTATTTGACAGACACATGACAAGATAAGCTGATGGATTCTGCACTCACACATACAGCATGATCTGTAGGGTTTTTTGAGACAGCAGTTATAGTAAAGGTTGAAAGTCCTATATGAAGGAATGTTTACAACAAATATGTAACCATTTAATAATAATAATAATAATAATAATAATAATAATAATAATTAATAATAATAATAATTATTATTATTATTATTATTATTATTATTATTATTATTATTATTAATAATAAATACATTTTCTAGCGCAATAAATCATTAGAAGAGTTTTATTATTTATAGCTGTGAGGGTTGCCCACTAGAGGGCACTGTGTTTGTGTTTGTAGTTTTTGTTCGTAGACTCAGTTTTCCAGAAAGCACCTCAGTCAGGTGACACGGATGCTCACCTGAACTGAGGAAGCTCATTAGCTCTGTTATAAATACCTGTTTGTTCTGGGAAACTGGCTCGAGCATTAATTTCTGTTCTATTATGTGGGTTTTGTATGATCTGGTTTTGTTTTAGTTTGTTTTGATGATAGTTGGCCTTTTTGTTTATGGAGCTTTAAGTTAAGTTTGTTTCTATTAAGATGTCTTTGTCTCTGTGTCTCCTAGCAGGATTAGCCTCTAGGAGAATTATCCTTTTGTGTTTACCCTCATGTGTAAGTAACCCACATTGCATGTTTAGTTATTAGTCTGTATAAATACTAGTGAGGGCACTACTAACATGTTTAGATCTTAGTCTGTCTAGTCTCATCGTCTGATTAGCTCTTATGCCTCTTTTCCACTGCATAGAACGGCACGACACGGTTCAGTTCAACTCACTTCGGTTCAGCGCAGTTTGGCTCGGTTTGCGCATCCACTGCAGTGTAGTAACGCTTTAGCGTGGGCGGGATTACTCACGTGTCGTTTAGTCGCGGCGCCGCTACTGCCGTGACATCATCGTAAACACGCCACAAACAAACACACAACAATGGAGCATATCGACGGCGTGGTGTTCTTCATTCTCGGCATGTGGATGTTTCTAACAGCGAGATGAAGGAGTTTGTTTCAAAAGAGGCCGACGGTTAATACAAAAAGGTGCGTCCGATCCTTCTCTGGCTGTTCTAAATATATCGGTTCTGTTGTGTCTCGTGTCGCAAGTTCGGTGACGCAGTAATGACGATTTTCTCCGGCTAATCAGTGACCAGCCGTGTTTACACGTCACGTTTTGGTAACGGTTCGGCTCCCTTAGAACCTCGGCTGAGGTGGTACTAAAAAAAGGACCAGGTACCATGTACTGTTCCCAGTGGAAAACCCCCCAAAAGTCAGTAGAACTGAACTGTGTCGGGCCGTACTATGCAGTGGAAAAGCGCCATTAGTCTGTTTAGGTACTAACTCGTTTAGCGACTAACCTTTAGAGTTCTTAGTCTGTTTCATACCTAGTCTGCTGTGTACCCTGTCTGTTCATCCATTGGGGCTCAGGCTACTAACCTGTTTGGCTAGCTTAGCAGCCAATGGTCGTAACAGCTAGTAGACCTAGCCAAGCCTGTCTTGTTTGTTTATCCCTTACATGCATAGTCCCTAGTGTTTAGTCAGTTAGTCTGTTTAGTATGTCTTGTCCAGTCTGTATTGTATCAGTGTTTGTAATCCCTAGTCTGTGTATGTTTTAGTTTGAGTTCTAGTTATAGCACGCTCCAAAGTTCAAGTCAACTTGTTTTGTTCATGTTTGTTTTATGATTATTAAAGACTCTTTTTGTTTCACCTCATCCCCCTCTGCGCCTATGCCTCACCTTCATGCCCACAGTCCAACATCTAGCAGAACGTGGCAAAAGCATTAGCATTTTTACAAAAATTATTTTGATTGCTGCTGATTTCAATTTCTGCTAAATTACATTTTTCCTCCGTTTGATTATTTTGCACTACATATATCACAAAATATATTTGTTTCAATTTTGCGTGGACCATCAAGACCACAAATTAGACATTAAAAAAGATAAGATACACACTATTTTCCAGAAGGAAAAAAGGTAATTTTTTTTAGGAAATTAGTGGCTTTTGGGAAAACAAAAGATCAATTGTATGGATAATGAAAATGCACCCTTAGCAGTTCCAAAGTAATTCTATCTATGCTAAACAACCATCACAGAGAGAAAATTCAGCCCTTCAGTAGTCCGTTACAAAAATAGAAAATCCTCATCTTGCATTTCTTGTGTCACGACTATATGAAGTGATTTTACATAAGGCATGTGAATCCCGTTAAGACTACCCATTCGTTGAAATGGCCAATGTGTTCTTCCTGTATTTGGAAGACTGCAAGTTTAAATCCCGAAGAAGCCAAAGCCATCTGTAGTGTGAAGGCCCAAAGAGGAAAATTGGCCCATCTCACAAATGGATGCCATTTATTTATCCTCTGTCAATCAGAACAAGTCAATTTGGGCCATCTGTTAGTGTATGTATACAGATGAGTATACTGTAGTTGCGAGATCTTTTTTCTAGCTGCCCAGTAACACTGTATGAGCAACATTATGAAAAGCAATGATTGCTAACTGACACATGCTAGCTCTCGTGCCATATGGGAGGGTGTTAATTGGCAACAACACAACCTCTGAGGATTATGTAGATTTAAATTTAAATTTTAGCCACAGCCTTACTTTAATATCAAATTCAGGGGCGTAGATTTAGGGTGGACGGAGGGGATGTGTCCCCACCAATATCCTCTGACTATTGAAATGTCCCCACCAATAATTTAATCCACTTTAAAAAAATAAAAATAAATAAAAAATTGTGCTGTCAACATTAACCTAGACACGCAGAAAGGGATAAATCACGTTCTCTCCTTAAGTCCTCCCGCCCCCAAAACACATATGAACATTTTGATTGGCTGTGCCTTTCCCTGCTATCATGTGATAGGCTGCGGCTCCGTTCAGATACAAGCAGCGCCAAATGCAGTGGATTTTCTTCCCCCGTTCAAGAAGGTGTGTTGGTGACAGACATACATGTGAGGAGGCGGCAGCAAAATAAAAAAAAAAAAAAAAAAAAGAAGAAGAAGAAGAAACTGGACACAAGGAGCTTCAAAGAAAAGTGTAAGTCACTTCGCTAGTGAATTCATCAAAGTAACGACAACAGTTAACGTTAATGCTAGTGTTTTGTTTTGTTTTTTACCGCTTTGACTGACATTCATTATAGCAGGGCAGGTTATAGTCTGTGAATACGGACTTAAAACTAACAGCAGATTAAACAGCGAAATGTAAAAGTATTAATATGACCCCTGTCAGTTCTCCTAATCTAATGACGACTGTTTGTCAGAAATCAGTCTTGTGATAGAAATTGATAAGCTACACACTAATATTGCCATATGGCTAGAGTTTAGTTGACACCAATAGACAATCCACTTATACGCACAAATAGTTTTTAAAATACATTCACTGACTTGGCAAACATTGATGATTTGATTCGAGGTTTGCAGACTAAGACTCAGAAAAAGTGAACTAAAATGACTGCTGTTTAAATGGCATGTGTTTATCCTGTTTTGTCAGGTGACAGAACCTAAACACCTGTGCTGTATATCAGACAGCGATGGAGAGAGACGGGGTCACAGGTGATGCTGAACGATGACTTGATATTATTATACCTAGTTGTCCTGAGATTTAACATTGTTACCAATAATAGACTGAGGCTTTCTCTGTCAATGCTCATAAGGAATCCCTCAATGTTCTTTTATTGGGGGACAGAAGAAGATCAGCCATGTTGTAGTTCAGGTGAAGAGGCAAGGTCACAGGAGGCCAATCTGAATGTTGATTATATATAACATATAATATGTGTGTGTGTGTGTGTGTGTGTGTGTGTATTATACATGTTGATTAAACTAATATTTAGCATTATGAGGAGTAATAGGCTGAGGATGTAAGTGATTCATTAGTGTTTTTGTCTCACTTTTTTATCACGCTATTTCATCAGGTGGCAATCCTGTCAGGTACTCGTGCGTGTGTGGTACCTAACAGTAGTTCATGTTTAGATGTAATCTACTTTTATATATACTGATGTTTGAGATGTTTCATTTTCACTATGGCTCAATAAAGAATAGTCTTTATTAAACTATCTTTTTGTCAGTTATTAAACATTCCTTTAACATTACACTATTCCTTAATTTAACGTAATGAATTGCATTTTGAGTGGATTAATATCAATCGAAGCATTGCTAGTATTAATGTAAAATCATTTTGCAGCATATTAAAAAATAACATGCATTACATGTACAGAGTTGGGGTGGGGGGGTTGGTGAGTGAGACACGGGATGGGGTGGGTGGAGTCATAGGTCCCCACCAATGTCCAGAGCAAATCTACGCCCTTGATCAAATTTAATGATTCACTCATTTTTTTAAAATCCTGTTCAGTGTGTAGGATCTGCCAATCCTCAGCAGATCCGAGAATACACATTGGATGATACACCAGCTCATCACAGGGAACCATGCTTAACTATAACAATACTGTTGTGCGTTGTAATTTCTCTTCATTATTTATGTTTTTGGCACAGCAATTAGTGTTGCTGCCTCTTAGCCGCAGACTCCCCAGTTAAACTTAATTTTGCTCATTCTCCTCCTGAAAATGTGGAGTGTGTGTGTATGAGAGAGAGAGAGATCCCTATACTGGACTGACATCACAACCAAGGTACAGTACATTCCAGTCTCACATGCAGTGTTCCCAGTGGCGATGACAATTTGGCTAATCTTTTTTATAACTTGTCTAAATTTAAAGGGGAAAAAACACATACGTAAAACAGTAAGAGAAGCAGCAAAGACTGGCTGCACAGCCTCTTAGGGGTCTTTTCAAGAAGGATCAGGTAGTAAGGCTGAACCTCTGCCAAGTTTTCCTACTGTGTCCTTTAAGAGCTTTTTTGTTTGCTTTCTGCAGAGAAACTAAAGCTGCTCACTCTCCCAGCAAATCGAAGAATTGCACTGTTTATTACATTGCATAAAGCACTTTGTATTGATAAAAGTGTTAAATACTCAGCATTTATATGATTATGTATATACAGTAATCACTAATCAGAAAGAGTTAAAAGGTTACAACTAAATATAAGCTAATCAGATTTAATGTAATCAGTGATATTATTATTTCAGGTTGAATCCCATGCACTTGTTTGCCTGCCTTTATGTACGGCAAAACTCTGCCTAACTTATTAATAAAAAGAAATACAATTTTGTAAGGTTGAGCACCTTACGCCTTGTTTACGATAAGTTGTATTTTTTCGTCATTAGACAAATGCACTCCCTGTTTAAAGTATGTTATTACATCTGGCACATGACTGTTCATAACATCACTTTTACTCAACATTTTGGTCTGTGCAGCTAACACTCTCGGTTCAGATATTTTATTTTAGGTAAGATATGCCCTTACCTCTGACTGCTGCGGGTATGTTTGCTCTAAGGACCTCTGTTTTATCTCATAGTATCTCTTCACATTACTGCTTTAATTAGCACCATGGTTTCGGAACAGATGAGACAAACTGGTTTAAACTTCCCGCAGGAAGAATAAACATATATGGATTTTTCCATACCTCTTTGAGGATTCAGTTTTCAAAAGTTACATAACTTTTTCGGAGTTTGTCTCGCGTTTGTTCGTGCTTTACAGCCGGCTTTGAGGCATTGCGTATAGCCACGCCCAATTTGAGGGCAAAAGTGCAGTATTCATCCATAAATGCATGACTGCTGTAAGTCAATCTGGCACAAAACTGCCCTTAACGTCCCTTCTACTCAGATTCAGGCAAAGTTTTATTCAATTCTGTCAGGCCAATTTTGCATGATGCTGTGACAAAATTGGCTGGATAGACATGTAGACATACAGTTAGAAATTTTCCTGAGACTGAGAAAGAGCGAGTTGTGACCAATGTACAAACAAAACATTTATTTTATTTATATAGATACTGTAATGCATTACTCATACAGTATATCTAGTACTGTAGTATAGTCCCTCCTGAATGTGCTACAAGGCCAATGCTTTTGTTTTTCTATTCACTAGACATTTGTGTTTAGGGTCGAAAGATGAATATGACGCAACAGATCGGAATTTTAGCTTTAAATTAATGATATCTTTAAATTGTAATGATATCTTAAAATTTAAATCTTTAAATTAACATATGACATCTATATGTGTTTAATGACGTTGGATTGAACCCACACAATTTTAAGTGATCAAAATATTTTAACACATGACTGTTTCTTGTAGCTCAGGTGTTCTCTGTTAAATTGATTGTTTCTCTAAATGTCTACTCCAAAATTTTAGAGACGTGTAATCTGCCACCAAAGGCATCATGTTTTAAGTTGTTAAACATCTAGATGTGAATATCAGGTAATAATAGCTGAAATTCGCATATATAATCTCGTAATTTTTTCATCTCAAACCTAAATGTCTTCCCTCAATAGCAAAAACAAAGAATTGACCACTCAACAAGTTTTTTGTTCTGCATTGCTTCTTCCACTGTTGTGCTTTTGTTCATTCACTTCACTTTAAGCAGACCGAAACCAACACTCTGTAGATTCACATCTCCATCTGCTGGTCACAGTGTTCAAGGTGCTTATTCATACATCACTTATTCCATTTCTTCATAGGAAGATTTAACCCTGTAAAAGAGACTTTTCTCTGTATTTAAAGCGGTGCAGCTGAGAACAAGTATGATGTCGTAATTTTCTTCAATTGAATCCATTATCCCCAGATGAGACTATGTCAAAGTGTAAATGTCCAAAGCAATTTCTTTTGCCTCTCACCAAGAACTCCCATCTCAGTAAGGTGACAAGACAATTACAACACAGAGATTGATCGAGTGCAAGACCTTTCTCTCCTTTTTTTCTGCAATTACTGTATATAACTGACATGTCGGGTAATTAAGATATGGACAGGTCCTATTGTGTTAAACAGGGACTGTAAAAACTGTAGAAAATGTTTAAAAATCCATAAGGTTGTTATGTAGTGTTAAATAAATTGAGATGTTACAAATGACATAATGACAATTTAGTTGCAAGCTGCATTAAATTACATCATCAGTTAATTTATTTTCACAGTTTATGGTTCCTCTCATGAGTCCTCTCATGTCTGATTCCTTTCAGGAAGAGCTCTGTCGTATATTCAAAAAGAAACAACAAAGGAAATGCAAAAGCTCTACAGATTTGTTCCACACAGAATTGACACATTGAATAATTATAGTGAAAAGGAATATACTGAAAAAGGAGAGCAAGACGAACCGAACGCATTTATTTTATACAACTTTCTGTAAAAATCAGTTCCACTCCACTGCCTTTGTGTTTTTTTTTTTTACATACAAAAATCGCTTCCAAAATAATAGGCTTACACTTGGTTAATGTGTTAAAATTTCAGTTCCAACTGCAGACATCATTGGAACAACAAGCCGCATTTCCATATTTCATCAGACTGAGGTGTACCTACTGAAGCGTCAGGCATTATTAGGTTTTATGTATCTGCCTTTTGAAGAGATAAATATAATGTGGCATCTGAGTGCCACTCTTATTTCGAGCTGAATGCTAATGCGCTACCAAATCTGGAAGCCTGCCATGACTGGCATAGCAAGAAGCTTTGTAAGAGACAATTTCATTTAAATACTGGCTTACAACACAAAGAGATAATTGTAGCTTTTTATGTCCTTATCCCATAACACACCATTAAAAGGAACTAACACAACAATCTGGAATACAAAAATAAATGCAACACTTATAGCTCTGGCAGGTTACTATAAAATGACTAGGACAGGAAGTCATGCCTGTAGGTTAAGATACAGTATATTACCATGAGACCAGTTTTGCCTATACTTATAATTGATCATTTCTACTCAGACTAAATTAATATAAATTCAAACTTTTTGCAAGATGAGTCGTCATGTTTTATTGAACAATATTAATCATAAAAATGTTATATTTTCCCCAACCTGCCCATGCCATTTATAATGCTAAATTAAACCAATTCCGGATAAAGCTAAAATGGCAAGGTCATCTGTAAAAGTTATAGCTAAACATAAATGTCCAGGATGTGTATTTGTGTGTCTAGATCTGACATCAGAAGTGTAGACCTGCACCTATCAGATTAAGGACTGGGTAAAGTGAGGCACAATTGAATAAAGACAATACCATTGTTGTTTATTATTATTATAATTAGTAGTAGTAGTAGTAGTAATAATAATAATAATAATAATAATAACAATTTCTATGTTCCCTATTAAGTTGGCACTTTAGCTTTTTCAGCTAGTCTATTTATACAAATGGAAGTTTACTAATTAAAGTTTATTAGAGGCCTTATTGCTGAATGTGGGTACAGTTTCCATTTAAAATTCATCCAATTTTCTTCACTATCATTTAATATATCGCCTGAACACCTTTTTGAATTTGAACAAATCATAGCTTATCTAATTAAAGTTATTAAGGTCAAGCTTGGACAGGGTCCTCTTGAAATATAATTACTAATAAACTCAAATGTACACAAGTATGCAACCAAGCAAGTAAATAAGCAAGTTAAATTAATTAAATATTTAAACTAATTAATCCTCTATTTTCAAATTCTGATTATTCTAATTGTTCCAATTATTTTCCTCTGACCTCTACAGGCAGTGGCTCAGCCTTTTAATTTTCATTCATAACAATAATATAATCTACCAAAGAGCCTCATACACTGTATAGTTATCTTGCTACTAAGGAACCGAGGACCATAAACACAATGGAGTAGTCACTAAAATAGTTAAATTAGTATAGAAATGAACTGAAGAACTATGAGAGGTTTGTTGCTCAACATGTTAGGACATTGATTATTCCGTAAACAATGATTTATATTTATTTAAAAACAAAAATATTTTCACCAGTTTATAGTTACATTCATTGGAATATCCAAAAAACTAATTACAATTATTACTTATAACAGGTATGGAAAGACTTTCTCACTCCTAAAGCTAAAAATATTAGAAATTGCAGTTTGTCACAAGAAACCATGAATCTTGAAGACAACTATAATAAACAGTTTTATCTCACAGCACGGATGCTGACAGATTTTTTATTTTTTATTTTTTATTTTTTGTAAATAGAAGTGCTTCCAGAAAGCCTCATCTGGCATTGATCCTCTGATGGAGACCAAAAGGTGCCAAGAAAATATATACACTGGGGTGAATATCCTGGGAGTTGTCCACAAGATGGCACTCTATAAGGACAATGTTATTCTTTTCCTGTCTAGAGCTACAGTATGACCTCAATTCCTGCTTTGATCTCTACCTTAGATAGATGCCCTCAGCAGGTTCTCAGGCTACAAAATAAACTATGATAAATCAGAAGCCTTTTTTCCTTGTAAATGGGTGGACAGTGAGTTCACATATCTAGGAAGAAAAGTTTCTGCAAACCTAAATAATCTACAAACCGGATTCCAAAAAAGTTGGGACACTAAACAAATTGTGAATAAAAACTGAATGCAATGATGTGGAGATGGCAAATGTCAATATTTTATTCAGAATAGAACATAAATCACGGAACAAAAGTTTCAACTGAGAAAATGTATCATTTTAAGGGAAAAATATGGTGAATCAAAATGTCATGGAGTCAACAAATCCCAAAAAAGTTGGGACAAGGCCATTTTCACCACTGTGTGGCATCTCCCCTTCTTCTTACAACACTCAACAGACATCTGGGGACCGAGGAGACCAGTTTCTCAAGTTTAGAAATAGGAATGCTCTCCCATTCTTGTCTAATACAGGCCTCTAACTGTTCAATCGTCTTGGGCCTTCTTTGTCGCACCTTCCTCTTTATGATGCGCCAAATGGTCTCTATAGGGGAAAGATCTGGACTGCAGACTGGCCATTTCAGTACCCGGATCCTTCTCCTACGCAGCCATGATGTTGTGATTGATGCAGAATGTGCTCTGGCATTATCTTGATGAAAAATGCAGGGTCTTCCCTGAAAGAGATGACGTCTGGATGGGAGCATATGTTGTTCTAGAACCTGAATATATTTTTCTGCATTGATGGTGCCTTTCCAGACATGCAAGCTGCCCATGCCACACGCACTCATGCAACCCCATACCATCAGAGATGCAGGCTTCTGAACTGAGCGTTGATAACAACTTGGGTTGTCCTTGTCCTCTTTGGTCCGGATGACATGGCGTTCCACATTTCCAACAAGAACTTTGAATCGTGACTCGTCTGACCACAGAACAGTCTTCCATTTTGCCACACTCCATTTTAAATGATCCCTGGCCCAATGAAAACGCCTGTGCTTGTGGATCTTGCTTAGAAATGGCTTCTTCTTTGCACTGTAGAGATTCAGCTGGCAACGGCGGATGGCACGGTGGATTGTGTTCACTGACAATGGTTTCTGGAAGTATTCCTGAGCCCATTCTGTGATTTCCTTTACAGTAGCATTCCTGTTTGTGGTGCAGTGTCGTTTAAGGGCCTGGAGATCACGGGCATCCAGTATGGTTTTACGCCCTTGACCCTTACGCACAGAGATTGTTCCAGATTCTCTGAATCATCGGATGATATTATGTACAGTTGATGATGATAACTGCAAAGTATTTGCAATTTTTCGCTGGGTAACACCTTTCTGATATTGCTCCACTATCTTTCTGCGCAACATTGTGGGAATTGGTGATCCTCTACCCATCTTGGCTTCTGAGAGACACTGCCACTCTGAGAAGCTCTTTTTATACCCAATCATGTTGCCAATTAACCTAATTACTGTTAATTGGTCTTCCAGCTCTTCGTTATGCTCAAATTTACTTTTTCCAGCCTCTTATTGCTACTTGTCCCAACTTTTTTGGGATTTGTTGACACCGTGAAATTTGGAATCAACATATTTTTCCTTTAAAATGATACATTTTCTCAGATTAAACTTTTGATCTGTCATCTATGTTCTATTCTGAATAAAATATTGACATTTGCCATCTCCACATCATTGCATTCAGTTTTTATTCACAATTTGTTTAGTGTCCCAACTTTTTTGGAATCCGGTTTGTATACAAGCTTAATTTGGCACTATGGGCATATGGATTTGGAACTATCGGTATAATTAAGCATAATTTACTTAGAGAGTCCGATCTGCCACTGTCTTGGATGATTAGAGTCAGCCTGATTAAGATAAATGTCCTTCCAAGGATTTTATGCCCAATGCAAATGCTCCTCTTGAGAATTAGTAAGTCTGTCTTCTCTGATATTGAAAATGCTATCTCCAAGTTTATTTCTCATGGTAAGAATCCACAACTCAAATTTAAGACTCTCCAAGTGGTTTGCTGAACTTTTTGTTATACTCCAGGGCTTGCCATGCAGGTTTTGTATCAGATTGTTTGAAAAGTTTTTCATGATTCCAGGCCTGAGGGTCATACTAATGCCTGGCAATTGCCCCTGTCTTTCCTTGATTGGTCTTGTTATCAATGATATTTCTTCACTTCCAATATGAAGGACTTTCTCCCTGTTTTGCATCACGTACTACAAAAATACAGTACACTTCCTGCCAAAAAATGTCACCACATAGATTTAACTAACTAAATAGACAAAAGCTTTCCATCAGATAACTACTGCTGTGATTAATATGACTAAAATGGCAACTAGATATTTATCCCTACTGTAAATGATGCAGTGAGTAGATTCTCGTTTCATAAACAACCATGTGAGAAGACATATCTTGTTATCATGGCTAAGATGTTACTCTGTTTTAGAAGGGTCAAATTATTACTCTGTATCAAGAAAAGAAAACAACTAAGGAGAAGAATTGTAAAATGCATCATTAAAACCATCATCTTCAAGGAAGAAATGTGATTGGAAAAATATCCTGAATGAGTATGATGGGAGATCACATGGATGCTTCAAATCAAATAGTAATAAAAAAAATAATAAAAAAAAACAAGAGTAGAACTCATGGCTATGTTTAATAGTGAAAGTAAACGCATTTACACATGCACCCACCATGTGAATAGAACTCAAGGGATTGAAACTAAACTGTAAGCTGTGTAGCCTGTTATACCTGTGTAGCCTGTGTAGCCTCACTTGTCGGTGCGGCAAATAAAAAAAGCCTTCAGTTTGTTAGGGAGCATAAAGAATCGACTGTGGTGCATTGGAAAAAGATCACGTATTTTGTTGAGTCCAGATGATGTTCCAGTGTGATGAGCGCATCAGGTTAAGAAGAAAGGCAGATGAAGGGATGTACTGTACTCATTATGCCTAATGTACAATTATGATTGGCGGCAACAGTGTCCAGACCTTAATGCCACTGAGAATCATTAGGAGCAAACTTTCTCATCATTAACGGAAGATATTGGAGAGAAATTAACATGACACTGGACATAAATGTTGTGATTTAGTAATCAAAGAAAATATACTGCCAGGCAGCAAACACTTCTATTTCTTAATAATTTCTATCCTTTTATCTCTCCTCTACTGTATGTGTGAAATGTTAGGACAAGGGCTGATCTTATTCACCTTGCATCTACAGTAGTAGTGCCCTCTGTCATACAGCTTTTGGGAAGGTGTCTCACAAGTACATAATTTTTTTTAAATAAAAAATTAACCCAGACTTGTTAATCTTTAATTTGTCTATTGATAATCTCCTGCTAACAAGCCTTCAGCAAAAATTATTGTTCAATTTTTTATTACTTGAAGTGGATTAAGTCCAGACCTCCCACTATTACCCGGTGGAATTTTCAATTCAAGCTCAATTCAATGGAGGAATCAGAGTTTCTTTGTAAAACTGTAGGGTCGTTTGTTCAGTTTCTTCCAGAATAGTATAGCAAACCTGTTACACAGAGCACAGTGCACAATTACCTGACAATTAAGGATTAAGTAGTCCTCATCTGGCTATTCTACTGTCATTCATTTATTACAGAATATAGTACCTGATCTATCTAGCTGTCGGCTATGCCAAAATGATCAGGTACTATATAATAATAAATATAGCAATTTATATATATGTATGTAGAATTTATATGTCCACTTATAAGTGCATTTTATTGGATTTTTATACATTATCTCCCTTTTACTCTTTTTCTTTTTTTATAATCTTATACTGAGAATTCGCCTGCCATGCGGAAGGCCCAGGTTCGATTCCCAGCCAGTGCCCAAACCCACCAGCCACTGGATGCAGTGTCGGTCCCAAGCCCGGATAAAATGGGAGGGCTGCGTCAGGAGGAAAGGCATCCAGCGTAAAACCTGTGCCAAGTTGTTGTGCGGACTGGATATTCCGCTGTGGCGACCCCTTGCCGGGAGCAGCTGAAAGACCAACAACATACTGAGAAATACACTGCTTGTTCTTGTATAGGTTTTACAGCATTCATAGAAAATGGACACTAAAACATTTGACTGCTGGACGTTAAAATAAAATGTAAGTAAAATAAAATTAAGATAATGTAACTCACAGAGCTGACTGTCGTGCTTCAACTCTACTGTTAAAACAGCACAACTATAAAGTACATTGCCATACAAGACAGACAGACATCATATTTGGAAATGGTAAAGAAATAATAAGTGAGCACACCCACAGACGGGTTTCAGGAAACATTTTTGCTTTGTCATGACAAATATGGCACTTCACCACAAAATCAGCCTTCGCTTGAAAATTCCTCGTCTCTCTCACTTCTCTCAATCTCCTGAAAGTAGTACCAATATACAGTCTTAAATCCAATAATGTTGCATTCCTTCCACTTTTCATTCTTTTCTTTAAAACTGTTTATTTTCTTGCCCTTTTTATGTATGCTATATGTTAGCTTACATTTTCAGACAGCAAGATACTTTAAATACAGTATGATAACCTTTGTTCTTCCTATATACTCATCTCATTTTAATTACACACTTTTGATGTGCAATTGACCTAATTTGACATACAGATGAATAATTATGTAAAATGCCAACTCAAATTATGCAAAATTTGCCCAACCTTTAACTTAGACTAGGGGCTACTGTATATAAAATTATCCTACCCACCAGTCTCTTCTGTGAAAACCAAAAATATGTCAAAATACAAAGTGCAAACTGGCATGTCAGGAAATGCTACCTTGGATAAAACTGTACTATATTTTTGCAGTGTTACAACCAGTCAAAACTAATGATATGATATACTGAAAAAGTAGCACGGACTGATGTGACTATAAATTACTGCAACTGGTAGGATGTGTGTGTGTGTGTGTGTGTGTGTGTGTGTGTGTGTGTGTGTGTGTGTGTGTGTGTGTGTGTGTTTGAATATTTTATTTTATGTGTGTGGTTAGTTGATCAGTCAACTAGGGGCTTGACAGATAATGTTAAAAAAAAACATCACAAAGTTCCGTAAGTACAGTATGTGAGGTTACCATATTATAAAGGTGTACCATATTTTTGCAGTGCTACAACCATCCAAAACTACTGGTACAATATGTTGAAAAAGTAGGCTGGACAGGTGTAGCTATAAATTTATGCTACGGGTAGGAATTTCTGACAGGGTAAGAAAAAATTATTATATAGTTATATTAGTCTGTGCTCATTTCTCAGTATCTCCCACCTACAGCATAGTCTGTCTGCTGATTTTCATGACTTTTTGAGCATGTTAAGACCCCCTAAAAGCCCTGTATGCTGGAAAACACAAAATGACACAGAATGACATAACAGTATATGTGCAAACAAACAAATCCACAAACACTGTTTCAGTTTTATAGATTAATTTTATTATCTTTTCTTGTCATAGTTCAAATATTCTTGTTAGTCCTCTAGCTGCTCCCACAGAGGGGTTTTACAGGTTTTACACCGGATGCCTTTCCTGACACAACCCTCCTATTTTATCCAGGACCAGTACTGCATCCAGTGGCTGGGGTTTGGTCATTGGGTGGGAGTTAAACCTGGTAATCAAACTTTCCACATGGCAGGCAACAACCAATTCCCTGTCATAGCCGATATAGATAAGATGCAAAAATTATTATTAAAATAATGCATTTTCAATATTTATTTGGTTAAAAAATTGTAACAAATGTACCTTGACAATATTTTACATTGACAATATCTTCGGGTCATTTGAACAACTTGTACAAAACATTCCCAGGACACATTTTTATAGATATCTACAGCTGAAGAATTTCCTGTAATTCTGACTCTTTCCCTTTGTCTCCTTCTCCATCCCTCTTAGATTCTGTTAATAGCTTTAAATCAGATGCTAAACAGATGATTAGTGCTGTATACAAGTTATTAAACACAAGCAACTTAGCCACATTAGATGTATTTAAAGGCAAATGGAAAAATATATATACAAGAAAAAATTTCAGATAAACTGTGGCAAAAGGTAATACATATAATTTACACATCATCAGTTTGCCTCAAACACACAGACGCAGATCAAGTGGATCTTTAATAACAGAGTTCTTTTTTAGTTTCTGTTTCTAATACTTCCTTCTTTTCCTTTTTTGTTTGATGTGTAATTTATTCATTTATTCTCTTAAATATTTTTCTGCTGTCTGGCTTTTTTGTTAGTATTTTTTTTGTTTGTTTGTTGTGGAGTGGGGAAGGAGTATGGTTAGAAAACAAATAATACACGTGTACAATGTATGTATGTATGTATGTATATGTAATCCGTTTATATTTCCAATAAAAAAGACTTTGATAAAATAATAATAATAACGTGACAAAAAGCTGCAAAATAAATGTGCCCCAAAAGAATATGACAAAATTTCATCAGTGACGGCATAATAGGCGCGATGGCTGTCACGTGACTAGGGCTTATCGTAATAGTACAAAATATTTTAGCATGATTAAAATAAAAATACAATTATTCTGGAATAGAATTTTTGATAACGATTATGTGTGGGGGTTGTATGCATTTCAGTGCATAACACCTGCTTAAAAAAGAATCACTCCTTGCAGGCCAAGCTGCAACAGCAGGCCTATTATGACTGCCATGTCTGGGACTTTTATTTAGACAAAATTTTCCCATCATTCCGAGCAAAAGCCCTTTCATTTCTTACCCGGCGCTTTATTTGTTTTTTCGCCTGTACCCGGGTGCAAATCCCGCCGCCTGTCGGATGATTGGTTTGCCGTTCGTTGTTATAGCCAATCAAATCGCGGAATGTGTTTATGACTTACCTCCTAACGAATCATATCGCGGGGGCGGGGTTTTTCTAAATACGGGTAGGACAAAAAAAGGGTTTCTAATTAGCACAGATACTTCGTGGCGCTTGGAGAAGAGAGCTGCCTTGCGGGTTAGCAGCGTGATAAAGCCGGCAGGAGCAATCAGGAAGGAAACAGCATGACTTTAAATCTCACCGTCAATCCCAGCAACCCACCGCTAGGTAAGACGGCTGAGATTAAATTGCATATTTGAAGGAGGACACGTGTGATAGTTTTATTGTCATTCGATTCCTGATACACGCGCCAGTGCTGTCGTGGCACAGTGAGTACGCTAGCAGACACATGTACCGCTAGACAGACACATGGCCTGCAGTTCACCGGTGTGCTGTGGTAATGCTTCAGTGCATGATCAGATCGCACATTAACTGATGAGATGTGTGTCTCTCTGTTAAAGTTTCCGGTGATTTGCTAAATGAAAGCCTGGAGATATCACCGTTAGTCTGGTTGATTATTTGTACTCGAGGAACTCGCATGCGGCCTGTTTGTGTTAAAAGTGTATTTGTATATAGTGAGTAGCCTTCTCTCTGTTTTGTCAGTGTGGCACAGTGGTCCAGAAACATTATAACCTATAGTGGTGCCACCGTTTGTTAAGAACCGGTATTACTGGCTGATGCAATCCAAACGAAAGCGACATTTCTGCTTTCATGTATAGATGTTTTGTAGTGCAGAAGAAGTCAGCTGACAGAAGAGATACAGGCAGCAGGCTTTTATACCATGTTTACCATGTTTCTTTTGACCTTCAGTGTTGATGTTAAATGCTAAACTGCCTAACACACTTATACACTCCAGACTCTGGACCGACCCGCTCACTCCCGACTCAAGACCAACCCCGGACCGACCCGCTCACTCCCGACTCAAGACCGACCCGCTCACTCCCGACTCAAGACCGACCCGCTCACTCCCGACTCAAGACCGACCCGCTCACTCCCGACTCAAGACCGACCCGCTCCTCCCGACTCAAGACCAACCCCGGAACGACCCGCTCACTCCCGACTCAAGACCGACCCCGGACCGACCCGCTCACTCCCGACTCTGGACCGACTCGTTCAATGCTCTCCTGACACTGGACCGACTCACTCCAACACTGCATTATCACGCTAATCAAGACTCAAAGACCAAATCATGTGCAAATAACATGGCAGATTATTATAGGAAATCCCATCAGGGCTGAAATTGTGCACACAATTAACAAGTGCAGGTTGGTCTTCACATCCAGGCATTCATCTCAGACATACCAAAAATTCAACATGATCATCCTTAATTCTGTCTTCTTACCAACACTGACAATCCGCACGTTATTTAGGAAAACATATAGAGAGAGCGAGTTATGCTCGGGCAGGGGCGTGTTCCTTGGCATCAAAGTACATCTGTAACTGCCTGAGGAATAATGAGTGATGTATATGATGTAGATCCATGATTGGCCTCTGTGCAATTATAATTGAAGTGCATTTTATATCAATTAATTGCCGTTTAAGTGCAGTGTCTTAGAGATGATGGTATCTATTATTGAGTTGAGTTTAATAGTCTTCCCTTGCTTTGTAGAGCTAAGTTGTTTTGTTTGTGTCACTGCCTTTATTTGTAGAAGAGAAAGCACAGACACTCACAGGCACAGCCTGTTTACTTGCATGCAGTTTCATTTTGGATGCAAGGTGAAATATAAAACTTCTTGAAATACAGGATGCCATCATTTCACCCCTAGGCTTGGGTACGACTGGTTGGTATGCAAGCATCGTTTGAAGCCATTGTATATTGCACACTGATCTGCAGTAGCTGATCAGTTCAGCAGCTGTTTGTCTTTTTCACAACACTCTGGCTTTAATATCCCACAAACTTCTGTTTCTCCTTATGTGTATGTTGCATGTTAAGACCACAAATGAACCTATTACCACTGTGTGCCTGCAGGGGTGCTGTTAGCAGCAGAACATGTGAAGGGCAGCGTCAGTGTCTCTGTGGAGGAAGGCAAAGACACCAAGCTGCAAGTCTCTGAGTGAGTGTTCTTTTGAGTTTGCATACTGTAAAACATACGCATTCACATCTTTGTTCAATGTAAGTGTTTGCATGGGGCTTGGACTTGCATCACATGATTTGAATAAGTGAATAATTGGAGTCTTGGAAGTTTAGAATTCATTCTGAAACACAAAACAATGTTCTCATTTGGTCTTCTTTTTTTAGTCAGGTGCAGTTCAGTGACGTGAACTCCATTACACGTTACCTTGCACGTGTAGCACCCAGTCTGGGTCTGTATGGCTCCAACTTGCTGGAACAAACTGAGGTCAGAGAATAAGTTTTTGTTTTTTCTCTTGATTCTACACAGCTTACACTAACAATCATGTTCTACACATAATTGAAGACTGTATTAAAGCTTTTAATAGGGTACCATGTCTGTGTTCAGTTGCCCCTGGAGTGCAATTGCACATGAATGCACTCCAATAGTTGTGCACCAACTTAGATCCGATCTGCCAATAAACACGAAGAAAAAGAAACAAAATATCACAAGAACGCCAACTCATACAATGCAGTCAATCTTTACTAAGTCCATAAATTTATTAGATACTAGAGATTGTCCTCGTAAATGGAGCTTGTGGTCAACTTGCTGCCGCTTCTACACTTTTACTATATTTTGGCACCCCTTATTGGCATGACCTTACAGTGGTACCATGGCATGCAAATCTAATCTGTTATTCAAGTAGAATTTCATATTACGAAACACATTTTGCCATAGGAAATGATGTAAGTGAAAATAATATGTTTCAGACGCTCAAAAATATCACCAATATTAACAATACCAGAGGAAAATTTCTTGCAAAGTTTTAGGTTTTCAGGCGAACATTCTTAAGGCAGGCGGCGTTCGTATGCTGAGGTACCACTGTACCCATTTTCGCCTTAGCCTACCGTTACATTCTGTGAGGTACACCTGTGACATGCTCACAGTATGACATAAAGGTTAATGATGGTGTAGTATAGGGCTGTAGCTATTGAATATTTTAGTAATCAAGTATTCTACCAAAAATTTTATCGATTAATCAAGTAATTGGATAAAAATGTAATTTTGCTTAATTAAACAGCAATATAAAATATATAAAAGAAACAAAGATTAATTGGTTTTCTTTTTATGAAAATCCACTTTTTTTTTTTTTAATGCATACAGCATTTTATCAACAATAAACATCGTCATTATTCATGGTATAAGGCAGTGGTTCCCAAACTGGGGGTTGTGGAATAATTTCAAGGGGTCGCGAGAGGGATTAAAAAAGATATTTTTTTGTGATTATAATACACACTTTTCAGTATTACAAGCAGGTCTGGACTGGGACCAAAAAAACGGCCCGGGCATTCAGTTCAGAGCAACGGCCGGGGAGGAAGGGCATTCAGAGCATGCGGAGGGGGTGCGGGCCCAAAAATGTGCAAAAATGTGCGTCGGCCGACCGGGCATTGCCCGGTATGCCCTATGGTCAGTCCAGGCCTGATTACAAGTAAATGCTATGAATAAATATTTTCTGATTTGTAAAGATATTACTGATTGAGTGTGAGTGTTTAAATTGAGTGTTAAAAAAAATTGCGACTCATGACATCACTGTGCAGCGACTGGCTCACTAGTTATTGCTACAGCGCACAACTGCACGTGAAAACCGCAACTGCCGAGATGGATAAATTTGTTATTCGCAAATCTAAAAATGTTAAGGAAATTGTTTTTCTGAGTCATCGGAACCATGTACATCGACCATGCAAAAGAGCAAGACCCCGTCAGACCAAAGTAGGAAATGTCGGAAATATGAGGAAGAATTCATAAAGTGCAGTATCAGTCTTCAGTAAGTTGCCGTAGCAACCGAATACACGAGTTGTCCCGTGCAGCAGTGGATGTACTGCTTCATTTTGGATCTACACATTAGTGTGAGCAGTTTTTTTCCGCTGTTGCATATATAAAAATTAAATACAGCTCACGTCATGATGTGGAAGATGATATGCGGGTAGCTGTATCCACCATCAGGCCACGAATGAAGCTTTTGTGCTGCCATAAACAAGTACACCCTTCCCATTGAAAGGTAAGCCAAAATTATTTAGATGTATAGTAAATGTAGTCAAAATACTGTGAACAGCTTATGTTTATTGCTTGTTTTTGATAGTGGGGGTCGCGAGATCTTGTTGATCTTCAATTAGGGGTCGCGGGCTTGAAAGTTTGGGAACCACTGGTATAAGGAACAGCTTAAAGTTGACTGAGATGAATTAAGTGCATCTTTCATCTAAGCCTTTTCTCAGATGCAAAACTAAAAAAAAAAAAGGTATTTCAAATGACTAAGTATTAAAAACTAAGGCACGCCTTAAAATAAATTTTAATATAGTTTTATCACTCCCTTACATTTTGCAGCCCGCAACAGAACGCTCCCTCGAATCAATACACAGCTAACTGTTTGTGTCTCCTTCTGCTTTGTTGGTGACGCAAGCGCTTCTTCTTCGTCGGTGTTCTGGTGGCTTGCATTCGGAAGCGCGCTGTGTCAAAACAAATAATTTTGCAAAAACATTAAGCACGCTTTTTGTCTACTGTGATTTGTGGAACGCCTGTGACACGCCTGTGACACGATTTCCTGTGCAAACACCACTTTCACACGCCTGTGACACGCCTGTGACACGATTTCCTGTGCAAACACTACTTTCACACGCCTGTGACACGATTTCCTGTGCAAACACTACTTTCTAGGGCTGCAACAACTAATCGATAATTATCGATAATGAAATTCGTTGTCAACGAATGCCGTTATCGATTAGTTGGGCTGCTCACGTTATTGAGGCGCGCGACCACAAGATGCACAAATACACACACAGATACACAGCCGCTCGCGCAATGGAGGTTACAGAAGCGTTTGCAGGAAAAAGCGCGCGCCCCAAGTCCTCCAGGTATGGGAGCAATTTACATAAAACGTCTCTTATCGTCTCTTAAGTGCCGAGGGTGGTTTTCTACACAGGAGTCAGTGAGAGAGTTCACATGGGCACATATAACAGGGATGGGAATCACCATGGCCAGACGATATGATTTGATCATGATTCATAGGTGACCATTCGATAATATAATTAGTAATAATTTTTGCTTTTGTTAAAATTCTAAGCAAATCTTTGAAGCAGTTCGCTCTTACTACACAGAATGCTGTGCTTCCTGCCATTGTGTGAATAGAGCACCTGTAAGATTATAGAGGGAATGCAAGCATATATAAATACAAAAATAAGCGATTATGTAGTCAGTGTGATGATACAAGAATCAAGTCACAGAAACGAGTGAAGATACTTTGCAGAATATTTTTTTTTTTCTCCCATGTCTACAATATCATGACGTCCCCTCTACTTCCTGCTTTCAGCTATGGTAGTGCTATGGTAAAGGTATGGTAGAGTTCAGAAGATGAGATCAGCATCTGCTAATTTCGGAGAAGACTGGCAGTGTTGTCACGTTCTAAGTAGCAGTCGAGTTCCGTGTTTCGGTAAATTTAAACGAATTGAAACTTGGATGTCTAACTATTTTCTGAGTATTGTGATCATTTTATTTTAGTCATTGAGAGACTGGTCTATCCTGCTAGCTTGCTTTCTTACAATGTGTTTAAACATTCTTCAGTATGTTTTCCTCCCAATGACAAAAAGTTCTGAGCATGTTACACGGTTATGAAATGAATTCTAACTACGTGTAACCTCCCAGTATGACGCGATATTTAAAGCTTAAAAAAAAAAATTCATTATTCCATCACAAGCGATTCATTCAATTCAGGCAAGGTTTCATCATCCCTAAAATCAGGAATATTAGGATTGCATGCTTGTTTTGCTGTTAATGATTTTGTACAATTGCCATACATTGATTGTTAATGCTGTGGGCATTGCTGTATAAGATGTTCTGTGTATCTGTAGGTGGACCACTGGCTGGAGTTCAGCGCACAGAGGCTGAGTGGACAGTCACACCTGGCTCCTGCTCTTGCAGATTTGGATGCAGCTCTGTCACTGCGCACATTCCTGGTCGGCCACACCCTGACACTGGCTGATCTCTGTGTGTGGGCTGCCCTCAAAGGTGAACCAGTGTACCTGATCATTGCCTAATAGCACAAACCTGGCTTTGACCAAACGTCCGCTTGGTCAACATTTGAATCAAGCGATTGTGAGATATAGAAGTTTGTGTTCCCTGTTGTCTACAGGAAGTGGGGAGTGGCAATCTGTGCAGGCTAAACCCGGCACATTTCCTCATGTGTGCCGCTGGTTCTCTTTCCTGAGCTCTCAGGTGCCGTTCAGTGAGGTGGGCACCAAGTGGGCTAGCAAACTCTCTGGAAACAAGCCTGCTGTAAGTTTGCTTTGTTTTTTATTATTTTTATTAAAAAAAAAATTTTTTTCCAGATTGACATTAGACCTAATACCGAAATCACACAATGATTTTATCTTGCTACGATAATTTGTACCATAAAAGAAGCCTCCATTTTTCATGCAAGCTGCACCAAATCCTCCATGTTGAAATTACATAAAGTTGGATTAAGTTTCAAGAAAAGGACCAAAGAGAGGGTATAAATTCTGAGCTAGAAGCTATTCTGTGCTAGCAGTATTACAAACTACAGGTTAAAATGTTAAAATCCTTAAATTCTTATTGCATGTTGCAAACTGTACCTAATTACATGTTGTTCAAAATGATTATATGCCTGTTTAATGTCATTTCTGTTTCAGTCTGTTGCGAAGGAGAAGAAACAAGATGTTGGGAAGTTTGTGGAGCTGCCTGGTGCTGAAATGGGCAAAGTTGTTGTGCGATTCCCCCCAGAGGCCAGTGGGTATGTTGCACCAAAGCTTGTGTATGACAAAGTGGTTTAAAACTGCTGAGCCATGTTCCTCAGGGTGATCACATACAGGTGGTAGATCGAAAGTTCCTTAATACCACGCTAATGTTTGCAGGTACCTGCACATCGGCCATGCCAAGGCCGCCCTTCTCAACCAGCACTACCAGGTTAACTTCAAGGGCAAGCTGATCATGCGCTTTGATGACACAAACCCTGAGAAGGAGAAGGAGGACTTTGAAAAGGTATGTAGCATTTCTTTCTTACCCACAATTCCTATTTTAACTTCGCTGTTTGCTTTCTGTATTGTTTTTATATATATATATATATATATATATATATTAAGGATTACTTTAGACCGTTGGGTAGTTTCCGTGGTAAGATGCTGTTTTTTTTTTTATTTTTTCTTGCAGGTGATCTTGGAGGATGTTGCCATGCTGCAAATTAAGCCAGATCAGTTTACCTACACAAGCGACCACTTCCCCACTATCGAGCGTCTGGGTGAGCAGCTGCTTCGGGAAGGCAAGGCCTACATTGACGACACACCCCCTGACACCATGAAGCAGGAGAGAGAGCAGAGGATCGAGTCATGCCACCGCAGCAACTGTGAGTCCCCGCTCCTGCTTTGTGCAGAAATTACGGCTTGCAGAAGTCGTGAATGGAAGACAAATGATAACCGTTATCATTTCTTAATATTTCCGTTTTTTTGTTTCCTTCTCTCTCTCCAGCTGTGGAGAAGAACTTGAAGATGTGGGCGGAGATGAAGGCAGGCACAGAATACGGGCAGACCTGCTGTATGAGGGCTAAGATAGATATGAGCTCCAACAACGGCTGCTTGCGTGACCCTACGCTGTACCGCTGCAAAAACGCCCCGCATCCCCGCACTGGTTACACGTACAAGTGCGTGTATAAACACACACACCTTAAATGTTTTGTACAGGCAGGTTATTATGTGGCTGCATTTAAAAGTGCACACTGAAGGAACTCCAGTCTCTGCAACTCCTCTCATGCTGTGAACTGCTGAACTGAAGAGGAAAATGTTTTATCTAAACACACAGTGACTATTAAACCACTGGCTTTTTTTTTTTTTTTTTCCCCCCACAAACGGTTTATGTTCATTTTAACAAGGCGACACGTCTGAGTTTTTTTACTTTCTGTAGAGTTTTGGTTAAAGACATTTATGAGTTGTTTCATGCATAGAAGGCAAGCAGAGATCCGGTCATTTCTCGTGTTCATGTTTGGCTTCAGCTGGTGCGCGGTTTATGGTCAAAACAAGCACAGCATCATTAGGAAAGACTTTTGTTTGTGCCCGTTTTTATGGTAACAGATAACCACACAAATGGTACCAGTTATTTATGCATCTATAACTATTAATGCGACATATTAGGGTTACGAAATTTTACAAAGGTTGGACACTTCGATTCATTATCATTAATAACATTACATGATTTTCTCAGTTCAAATTTTATTTAAAAAGTTGTAATTACACAATTTCAACAGATTAGTTGCACAAGACAAACTAATGAAGCCCAAATGGTTTAAACAAACAATAAAAAAAAAAAATACCGCTCTAGTTTCCTTCAATATGTTTTCATAATATCCCAGATTTTTGATCTCCAAGATCCGAGTTTAATTTCACAGGTACACCAAAGTGTTGTTACTACTGTATAAATGATTACTTTTTGATTTATTGGTTTGAGTGTTTAAAATTTGACATTACTTCCTCCCATCATCTAGGGTCTACCCCACATACGACTTCGCCTGCCCCATCGTAGACAGCATTGAGGGTGTGACCCACGCTCTCCGCACCACAGAGTACCACGACCGAGATGAGCAGTTCTACTGGGTAATCGACACCCTGCGACTGCGCAAGCCCTACATCTGGGAGTACGCTCGGCTCAATCTCAATAACACCTTGCTCTCGAAGAGGAAACTTACCTGGTTTGTGGATCAGGGTTATGTGGATGGCTGGTGAGTGTTTTGTTTTGCCATACATTGGGGTAACAAAGGATTGGAATTGTGAATGTGTGAGTTAAAATGGGTAGCCGAATATATTAAGTTTTATTAATGGTGTTCGTCTTTTCTGCCAGGGATGACCCACGATTCCCCACGGTCAGAGGAGTCCTGCGCAGGGGAATGACCGTTGAAGGGCTCAAACAATTCATTGCTGCCCAGGTACGAGACACTTTATGCATATGTGCATTTTTAGCTAATTGTCATGTGTGTCGCGCCTTTATTTCTTTACATTTTCTTACACAGGGTGGATCCAGGTCTGTGGTCAACATGGAGTGGGATAAGATCTGGTCCTTCAACAAAAAGGTAAAGACACGAGCCTTACATGGCGTTCAGTTTGACAGCATCTGTGGTCAGTAGTGTCTCATTTCTCAGCAAGCATGCTGATGTAAGAGTAGATTGATTACCTACACTGGGATCCGATACAATGTTTTACTTATTAAAGGATTAATTTGTTTTGTTTCTAGTATATGCTGCTTGCTACAGCGCTGCGATTTAATTGAATATGTAATTTAATCATTCTTTTGTTGGTCAGTTTAATAAATTGAATCGATTGATCAGTTTTCAATTCATAAGTGACTCGCATCATTCACAAAATATTAAAGTTTTTTTTTTTTAACAAGTAAACTATTTACAAACGTTAAATATTTTTTGTTGAACTTTAAAAATATGGCACAGATGGAATTCAAACCACAACCTTTGCAAATACTCACGTTATGTGATAGTATCACTTAGAGTTTTTAGCATCTGGTACATTACTTCCACTTACAGGACTGCAGTAAAATACTGTAAGGGAAAAAAGATTCTTGCTTTGTCCAAGACATGACATAAAAAAAAAAATCCAATCCTTATTAAATTCTTTTTAGTTTTAATACTTCAAAACCTATAATGATGATAGCTACTTGGGTCAAATTGGACAGTAAACATTAGTGCTGTTGAATCTTAGTGTTGAATTGAATTGACGGTCTACCCATGATTCACAGCTCTCCTGCTTGCCTAACCTAGTTTTGGCTCTGTATTCCGAAGTCGGTTGTGTAACCTCGTTCCCAGCTTTGTCCAAGCATGGCTCTAACTCCTATCCTTGTCTTCTTTCCTTCATGCTTTTTTTCATCATCCTGTTTCACATCCTGCCTTGTACTCATTTTAGATTTGCAGTTTATCAAATCTGGACACCCCCCATCACACCCCACCTCGCTTATTTTGTTCAAAGTGTTTTGTTTTGGCAGCGTCTCTTTTGAAACCATACATCTTTTAATTACGTTATGAAGACGGCATATCGGCTGTGCAGCCTGTCTGATTCAAACCCTTGGAGAGCATTACCTGTCAGTTGCACATTTTGTATGGTGTTTTGCATCATCTTCATCGCATTTCTCAACCGTAAGCGTGCTATCGGCTTAAACTCTTTGCTTGCGCAGCGCTTGAATCTGTAACATGCAATAAACATCATCTTGTCCTAGTTGCAGTCAGGAAGACATTCCTTGGCTCTTTAATTAGTGCTCCCTTTCTCTTATCACTTTGATTTAATGTACAGTTAACGTTTTTGTTTATTACATGCTTTTTGTTTGCATAGAAAGTTAGCCGTGTAATTTGGTCTTTTGACTTTGATCTGACTGCATTGTACAGTCCTCTACATCATCCAATAAAAAAACTGGAGGAGGCACAGGTGGAGGATAATTACACATCCTTCAGTTGTTACTGAATGATAGGAGCAAGGAGAAAGCACCGCAAAAAATTTCCCATTCTGTCTGACCTGAACTGTCTGACCTCTTGAACTCTGTCCTGTGTTCTGCATTAAAATGCATCTCACTCTTCTGTTTCCAAGCTGCCAGTTAGCTGTACAAAGGTACTCCTCCTCTTTGTCCTTGTCTGCATTCCCTTCATGTTTTCCCTTCTCACTCTTCTGTCCTTTCTATTCAGTATTTATAGTTCTTTCTCTCTCTGATTCTGTCGCGCGCTCTCTCTCTCTCTCTCTCTCTCTCTCTCTCTCTCTGTCTCTCTCTCTCTCTGATTCTGTCTCTCCAACCCCCCCCCCCCCCAGGCCATCTGTCACAGAAGGCGAAAGTGTCATTTTGGCCATTTTGGTCTATTGTGCATAATATTTTTTTTTTTTGTCAAAAGAGCATCTTTATGAAGATTTTGCAGCTAATACAGCTTATCCGTATGTTCTAACTGTTTTTCTGTGATGGGACCTGAAACCGTCACCACTCCTTGCTTTCCCACTGCATAATTGCTTCCTTATGGCTCCTTCCCTTTTCCTTCATACAGCTTCTGGCAGATTCCTTGCACAACAGTATTTTACTTCATGACTCCTAGATACATTGTTATACTACAAAAAAATATATATATTTCCTTTATGCAGTGGTGTTGGAATCGTGTAGTGCTCAGTATGCGTTACTGATGTAACCGTGGAAAACTCTATTTCGATCTACTGCGTTGGGTTGTAGCTTAACATTTTTGAAAAATACACAATAGTTCAGCTTTCCTTGCACACTTCATCTGTCTCTCCTCCATCATATGTTCCTTTTTGTTACATTTTGGGGCTCTTGCAATTGCAGCATGTTTTCATTTTTTTTCCCCCTGATCTGTTATCTTCTTCATTATAGTTTCATGTGTATTTTTCTCTCTCTCTCTCTCTCTCTCTCTATGTATGCTATAGGTCATTGACCCAGTAGCTCCTAGGTACAGTGCCCTGTTAAGCTCCCAGGTCGTTCCCATCACCCTTTCCGATGCCAAGGAGGAAATGAAGGAGGTGGCCAAACATCCCAAGGTAAATGTGCTAATTTATTACTGATCGATATTACCATCCCTTCTGTAATGCCTTCACTACCATGTAATCCAGCTCTGACGCACAGATGCTCCCAGGTCTTATGGTAGACATTAAGAAAGGTTACACTAGTATGATTTATCACTTAAGAATACAGCCAAAGGGCGGTCCTTGTCCCCCCCCCCCCCCCCCTCCACTTCTCAATAAAACAACCGATGAACCAACTGACATTTTAATCTGAAATGATTTGTGTCCCCTAACACTCATCTGCACACTCCCGACCCACGTGGAAGGTTATGAGTTTATTAAAATTAAATAAATCCATCAGTGTATAATGTGTCTGACTTACTTTACATTGGGCTGAGTTAATGATGTCAGTTAGTGCTATACAATCAATCCCATAAAAATCTAAATCGCAATATCGACCTGTGAATTGTTTGATCACAAAAGGCTGCAATTTATTACAAGTAATATACTCATAGTTTGGAATTTATTTAGGGTTTGTGAATAGTTTAAGTATGTATGGGATATATATATATATATATATATATATATATATATATATATATATATATATATATATATATATATATATATATATATATATATATATATATATATATAAAATTAAGGTGATTAAATATTGGCATCCTCCTAATAAGAATTTTTTTCATTATTTTCTGTTCGCCTAGAAAAATAAGCTTTAATACAAAATCTCAGTTTAGTTCACAATTTATATATAGACTCCCTAAAGTGACTCATTTCAGCAAACATTTTAGTATATCTTCTCAATGAACAATACTCCAAACTTTTACAAGTTTAATTTCTATACCAGTCAATGTGCAGCTTGTATAACAGTGTAGATTTGCTGTCCTTTTGTCATTTGCTGTCAAAGTAGCTGTTAACAGCTGTACATCGTTTAGCCATGCAAAATCACATTTCATATTAATCCTGTTCATGTGTTTGTCAGCTTGACAGAATCATTCAAATTTGTGTATCTTGTATCAGAATAAAAAATTTGGTGCTTTGAGTACAATTCACTCATACTGTCCACTGGACGATCAACATGGCACTGCATGGCAAAAAACTCTCAAAGGATTTGAGAAGATGGACATGTTACTCTCTACAAAGATGGGTTAGGCTACAAGAAGATCGGTAATGGGTTAGGCTACAAGAAGATCGGTAACACCCTGAAACAGTTACAGTCCAGTGGCCAGGGCTATACAGAGGTTTTCCAAGACAGGTTGCACTCAGAATAGGCCTCGCAAGAGTGGATCAAAGAAGTTGAGTTCACCTGCTATGTGGCAGGTGCGTTAAAAAACAGACACATAAGTGCTGCCTGCATTACTTTAGAGGTTGCAGAAGCGGGAGGTCAGCTTGTCAGTGCTCAGACCATACGCCACATACTACAAGTTGGTTCGCAACTCGCAGTTTGTTGTTGACAACCTGTCCAAAAGCATGAATTACTAAAATCATGTCCTTTGGTTTGATGACACTAAGATGAACTCGTTTGGGTGAGCCATGTCCTGCATGTTTGGCGACGCCCTGGTTAAGAGTACCAAGAAAGTCGTCTCTTGCCTACAGTTAAGCATGATGGTGTTCGCATTATGGTCTGAGCCTACATGAGTGCTACTGGAGGGCTGCGGTTCATTGAGGGGAAACATGGATTCCAGCATGTATTGTGACATTCTGAATCAGAACATTGTGCCCTTTCAAACTGGGCCAAACGGCAGTTTCTTTTAACATGACCCCAAACACACTGCTAAGGTGACAACTGTACTGATGGTGGAAGGTGAAGGAGATGAAGTGGCCAGGTATGTCTCCAGACCCATCCACAACGTGAAGTCTTGAAGCACCATTAGTCTAACATCCAGCAGCTCTGTGATATCATTCATGGAGGAGAGGAAGAGGATCCCAGCAACAACATGTGCAGCTCTGGTGAATTCCATTCCCAGGAGGATTAAGGTCGTGCTAAATAACAATGGTGCTCGCACATATACTATTAACACTTTGGGCACAGTTTTGACATGTTCACTTAGGGTGTACTCATTTCTGTTGTCAGTGATTTAGACCATAAAGTCTGCATGTTGAGTTATTGTTGGAGGACAATAAATCTGTACTGCTATACAGCTGCACATTGAGTAGTCTAAAGTATATAAAATGTTCATTTTTATGGTATTGTCCCTTGAGAACATATAATAAAGTGGTTGCTGAAGTGCGTGTGTGTGTATGTGTGTATGTGTGTGTATATGTGTGCGTGTGTGTGTATATGTGTGTGTGTGTGTGTATATATGTGTGTGTGTGACCTGCACTCAGCAGCAGGGAAAAAAAGTCTTTAGACAGTCGAATTGTAAAATGATTATATAGACAGGTGCTCTTAAGCTGATTTTAATGGGCAACTGTGCTTTACTGCAGAATCGTTTAAAAATCAAGAGAATTTAAGTGCTTTTTGGTTTGTTTTTAGAACGCAGATGTGGGGATGAAGCAAGTGTGGTATGGCCCGAAGGTGTTTGTTGAGGGGGCGGATGCTGCGACCTTCACTGAGGGAGAGACTGTTACCTTCATTAACTGGGGCAATATCATCATTACTAAAATTCACAAGTAAATTTCTTCTGGCATCTGATAGCTAATTAACATTTAATACATCTTTTTATTGAATGCAAGACAAATTATTTTTCTTTCGCTGCTTTAGAGACCCCAGTGGAGCTGTGATATCCCTAGAAGGCCGTCTAAACCTGGAGAACACAGACTATAAGAAGACCACCAAAATAACTTGGCTGACTGACACCCCCAAAGCTCCCTTCACCCCTACTGTGTGTATCAACTACCAGCACCTCATCACCAAACCTGTGCTAGGCAAAGATGACAATTTCAAAGACTACATTAACCCGAAGAGCAAGGTGAGTGCTGAAGCTATTGGAACATGTGCTGTAACATTTTTATTTTTTTTTTCCAAACTGTAATAACGTTTCTTTTGATCCAGCAAATACAAGGACAAAAAGAAAAATTAATGTGTCTTGGAATTTTTGTCTTGGTGTAATTTTCTTGATTGGTCTGCTTTAAAATCTGTGTGAGTTATAGCAGTTAAATACAAGTTTCACTGTTTTGTGCTTACAAACATTATAATTGGCATAGATGTCATGCCATGGGAAAATCTGTTAATTGAGGGCAAATTCTCAGCTCATTCTATATTCTCATTGCTATTACAGCTATGATGTTTTATCACCGAGATGTATTATGTTCATAACTACTTAAAAATGCGAGAACAGAAAAGCCTGTTAATTATATGGCTTGTTTAAACCCTGAGCAATACAAAACAACTTCACCACAATCGTCAAATACCAGAATGAAGAAATATATTTGTTCCTTTCCTCAGCAAGCATGTTTATTAATACCAGGTTTGAGTGATGTAACCAAATAAGGCAAATAAAAAAACAAATAGAGGGGAACATTTGTATAAGAATGCCCTAACTTAAAGAAAATTACAAAGCATTTTCAGCAAGTGAATGAACGCACCGAATGCGGGCCAGGTTGCACGTACGTCCAGGAGCCGTTCAAAACTTGTTTGCATCAGTAGTTCTCCTGGGGGGAAGCTACAGCCATCTTTTGCATGGAATCTGGAGAGCTGATTGGTCATGTTAGCGATGACACCTGCCCACTCGCATCATCACACTAGCCAACATTGGGAAACTGCAAGCTCAGTGGACGTTGTCCCCAGGGGTGCATGAGCAGCAGTTAGAAAAAGATATGGTCGGATGGTAGCATGTGATAGTCTACCCTACTAGCTGGTTGTTGTCGCTTTGGTGGGCGAGAGCCAATTTCCACCCTTCTCTCTCTCAGTGCAATGTGTTGCTCACAGTTTGCAAAAGTGCATGGTTTCTTAACACCACTTAAATGAAGCAATAATTAAGATGCATCAATTAAGTGGTGTTAAGAAACTGTGCACCTTTTGCACAATTGTGTGTGAGCCAATTTCCTCTTTTCACTGTTAGTGCACTCTCCCATCAGAGCGGTAACTACTGTACCAGCCGGTTTATTTCTCTTGACAAAATTAGATCTCCCCCCGCTTCCAGATTACAGTCTACGTATGCAAATGTAATATATATGCTAACATCAAGTTTCTGTCCGTGTAAAGATCGAGGAGATCATGATTGGCGACCCATGTCTGAAGGACTTAAAGAAAGGTGACATCATCCAGCTGCAGAGGAGAGGCTTCTATATCTGTGATCAGCCTTACGAGCCAGTCAGGTTGGTATGGTTTACTGGTCAGAAATTATATCCTGGCATTTTTTTATAGTTCTTTCTGGCTGATAAAGCTGCTGGTATATGATTGGTTGATGAAAATAACTGGTATAATAAATCTGAAACTTTGTCCCTTTACATTTATTTTTGTAATTTTAAAGACTGTACGAAACTATATTTGATCTACTTGTCCAGTCCTCATAGCTGCAAGGAGAGCCCGTGTATCCTGCTGTATATTCCAGATGGCCATACCAAGGATATGCCCACATCTGGCTCCAAGGACAAAAACAAGAGCCAGCCAATCACAAAACCAGTGAGTGCTTCATTTACCATTTCATAAATAATGCTTTCCCTTTCATTTGTTGTTTTATGGAAGTAAAGAATCTGTTTATATCCATTTATCTTAAGGTAAGTGATAAGCCCGAAGTGTCTTCAACCCCTGCATCCAAAAGCCCAAGCACGTCCTCAGCCTGCCCTTACACACGTGTAGCTGAGCAAGGTGAGGTGGTGAGAAAGCTGAAGGCCGAGAAAGCATCCAAGGTGAGTCAATAGATACTAATAGTCTACCATTATCATAAAGTAAACAGATCATGTTTCTTTTTATTTTAATGGAAATGTCTTTTTTTTTTTTTCTTTTCTTTTTTTTTTTTTCTTCTTCCTCTTTTGTCTTTTATAGGACCAAATCGATGCAGCTGTAAAGGAGCTTTTGGCTTTAAAAACTGAGTTCAAGCAGCTCACCGGTCAGGATTATAAACCAGGCATGGCTGCTCCATCTGCTGACCTAGCACCAGCACAACCTGCTCCATCACCGAGCTCCTGCCCTGCTGACCTCTTCTCACAGGTTGCAGCTCAAGGGGAGTTGGTCAGGAAACTTAAAACAGAGAAAGCAGCAAAGGTGAGGCTTTGGAAATGATGATGATGATGATAAATTAAATTTATGGTGTTGTAATAAATAATTTATCAGTTTAATTAAATACTACTAATAATAAATAATCTGCTGTTATTTACACATTCTTGATCCAAACTATATATATTTTTCCTATCCTAATCATTTTGTGCGCAATTCTACATTGAGAATCTTGGTGGGGTAGTCTTTAAACGTCTGTTGGTGTATAGTTTAAAAATGATTTTACATCCTGATTTTATGGAAAAACTTACACTCCAATGTTGTGACATGTTTTGTAAAAAACAAAATGCTGTACAAAAATGTTTTGTGTTTGGGGAAGCGGGGGAACATGCTTAAATATATGCACAAATTATATAATAAAACTTATGCATGACCTAGTTTAAAACTATTGCAATACCTAGATACTGATTCAGTTTGTACTGCAATTTTACAAGGATCACAATTCTATAAATATTACAATTTAATTTACAATATTAAAAAGTACTTCTTATAGGGAAATCCACTTTGATATACCAGTGTTTTGATATACACGCTTCTGGAACGAACTATGCTCGCAATCCAAGGTTTAACTGTATCTGGAAAAAAAAAAAAAAACGCTGCAATTAATTATATGTTAAGGCTGTTCAGGGAGTTTATAGTTTAGTGTTTTTTTATGTAGCAAACATGCAGTATATTATGTAATTTTGCTGATTTTCATGAAGGGGGCTAATAATATAGTAAAAAAAGAGGGAGAATGTTACTATACAGTGGTGTGAAAAACTATTTGCCCCCTTCCTGATTTCTTATCCCTTTGCATGTTTGTCACACTTAAATGTTTCTGCTCATCAAAAACCGTTAACTATTAGTCAAAGATAACATAATTGAACACAAAATGCAGTTTTTAAATGAAGGTTTACGTTATTAAGGGAGAAAGAAAACTCCAAATCTACGTAGCCCTGTGTGAAAAAGTGATTGCCCCCCTTGTTAAAAAATAACTTAACTGTGGTTTATCACACCTGAGTTCAATTTCTGTAGTCACCCCCAGGCCTGATTACTGCCACACCTGTTTCAATCAAGAAATCACTTAAATAGGAGCTACCTGACACAGAGAAGTAGACCAAAAGCACCTCAAAAGCTAGACATCATGCCAAGATCCAAAGAACAAAAGTAATTGAGATCTATCAGTCTAGTAAAGGTTATAAAGCCATTTCTAAAGCTTTGGGACTCCAGCGAACCACAGTGAGAGCCATTATCCACAAATGGCAAAAACATGGAACAGTGGTGAACCTTCCCAGGAGTGGCCGGCCGACCGAAATTACCCCAAGAGCGCAGAGACAACTCATCTGAGAGGCCACAAAAGACCCCAGGACAACATCTAAAGAACTGCAGGCCTCACTTGCCTCAATTAAGGTCAGTGTTCACGACTCCACCATAAGAAAGAGACTGGGCAAAAACGGCCTGCATGGCAGATTTCCAAGGCGCAAACCACTTTTAAGCAAAAAGAACATTAAGACTCGTCTCAATTTTGCTAAAAAACATCTCAATGATTGCCAAGACTTTTGGGAAAATACCTTGTGGACCGACGAGACAAAAGTTTAACTTTTTGGAAGGTGCGTGTCCCGTTACATCTGGCGTAAAAGTAACACAGCATTTCAGAAAAAGAACATCATACCAACAGTAAAATATGGTGGTGGTAGTGTGATGGTCTGGGGTTGTTTTGCTGCTTCAGGACCTGGAAGGCTTGCTGTGATAGATGGAACCATGAATTCTACTGTCTACCAAAAAATCCTGAAGGAGAATGTCCGGCCATCCGTTCGTCAACTCAAGCTGAAGCGATCTTGGGTGCTGCAGCAGGACAATGACCCAAAACACACCAGCAAATCCACCTCTGAATGGCTGAAGAAAAACAAAATGAAGACTTTGGAGTGGCCTTGTCAAAGTCCTGACCTGAATCCTATTGAGATGTTGTGGCATGACCTTAAAAAGGCGGTTCATGCTAGAAAACCCTCAAATAAAGCTGAATTACAACAATTCTGCAAAGATGAGTGGGCCAAAATTCCTCCAGAGCGCTGTAAAAGACTCGTTGCAAGTTATCGCAAACGCTTGATTGCAGTTATTGCTGCTAAGGGCGGCCCAACCAGTTATTAGGTTCAGGGGGCAATTACTTTTTCACACAGGGCCATGTAGGTTTGGATTTTTTTTCTCCCTAAATAATAAAACCCCTCATTTAAAAACTGCATTTTGTGTTTACTTGTGTTATCTTTGACTAATAGTTAAATGTGTTTGATGATCAGAAACATTTTGTGTGACAAACATGCAAAAGAATAAGAAATCAGGAGGGGGGCAAATAGTTTTTCACACCACTGTATACTAAGTATATAACTCCCTGTGTCATTACGTGATCTGGATCTCTTTCCCTATTTGCAACTAAAGTTTAAAGAACAATTGTTGTTTGTAGTGAAATGCTAAATTACTACCTGAGTAGATTTTCTCAGTGCTTTTTAACTCTGTCCATCCTCATGCTTTCCTCCCCAGGAGCAAGTCGATGCGGCTGTGAAGCAACTGATAGCTTTGAAGGAAGCGTATAAGAAGGTTACGGGTCAAGACTACAAGCCAGGAGCTGCCCCTGCAGCACCATCAGCCTCCACTCCATCAACCACTGCTACATCAGTTTCCTCAGCACCCGCATGCCACAGCAAAGACCCTGTGGACATTCACCAGCATGTCTCACAGCAGGGTGACCTTGTCAGGAAACTGAAAACGGAGAAGGCACCAAAGGTTTGTGTACTTGTGCCTTCAGAGTAAAACATTCCTCATTGATTTGTCAGGTTGTTTTATCCCAAATTACTCTGGACCAAAGTGTGCCAACAGACGGTAGATTGCTGTGGTTTTAAATTCACTAGTCATGTTTTCTTCCTTAAGTGAGTTTTGATAGTTTTTATATGCAAAAAAAACATATGTTGGAAACTGGTAATATTTTGGGTGGGGAGCGGTGGAACTGATGCAGAAAAGCACGCCCGATCATGATGTTTCCACCATATTTTACCGTTGGGGTGATGTTTTAATGATGCTGTGCAGTTTCCTTTTTACGTCAGATGTAGTGCTGCATGTTCTTTCCAATTAGATCAATCTATAATTTCACAAGTGCACAAAACATTTTGCCAATACTCCAATTATGTCTTCAAATATTTGGCTGTTCCTCAGGTTGTTTCTTTACCTCATTGCTGAGTCTTCATTGTGCTCTTTGGGGCAGTTTGACTTGGTGCCCACTTTTTGGTTGAGTATCTCCATTTGTCAACTGTAAACTGGTAAATTTCTAAAGTCTTTTAAATCACTTTGTAACCCTTTCCAGCTTTATGTAAATCAACAATACTTGATCATAGATCCTCTGAGAGCTCCTTTTGGCAAAGTATGGCTCACATACAGTAAGCGTTTTTGTTCTTGTGCGGAGCAAATTCGAGCAGTTTCTTCAGTCAAAGTAGCTGTAGTCCATACCTCCAAACTTATTTTTTTAACAAGATTCCAGGTATGCTAAAACCTGACTCCAATTAGCAGTTGGAGGTCATTATCTCCAGGATTCACGTACTTTTTCCACTAGCGCTATAAGGCTTTTATGGTGGTTCTCAATAGACAAAAAAATATGATCTTTTATTAGATTACAATATATTGTAATCTAATAAATATATTTATTTATAATTTTTGCATGTCGTTTTGCTCATTTTCATGAATGGCATTTCACTACCAACAAGAAATTTGTGATAACACTTTTTCCAGACTTTCACCAAAGTACTATATGCGTAGACCTTCTCAGTGAGGGTTGCCTGCTTTTTAACTGTTGGGTGCAGTCTATAATGTTTTCTCTTCTTATGTCCATCCTCATGCTTTCCTCCCCAGGAGCAAGTCGATGCGGCTGTGAAACAACTGCTTGCTTTGAAGGAAGAGTATAAGAAGGTGACAGGTCAGGACTACAAGCCAGGAGCTGCCCCTGCAGCACCATCAGCCTCCACTCCATCAACCACCACAACATCAGTTTCCTCAGCACCCGCATGCCTCAACAAAGAACCTGTGGACATTCACCAGCGCGTGTCACAGCAGGGTGACCTTGTGAGGAAACTGAAAACTGAGAAGGCGCCGAAGGTTTGTGTACTTCTGCCTTTGGAGTAATTCATTTCTAATGACATTCCTGATTTGGCAGGTTGCTTTGTCCGAAATGACGTATAAAGAACTCTAGCTACACCTTGGACACTGAGTTGATCTTTTGAGGATTCAAATGACGCCTCCTGACGCCTACAATTTAAACTCTAAAACATCCAATCATTGGTTGATAACTGTAGCTGCTGCAGCGTTGACACCACAATGGTACAATGCTGTAGTTTTCAAATTAACAAGTCATGATTTACTCCTGTTCCAGGACCAGGTTGATGCTGCTGTGAAACAGCTGCTGGAACTTAAGGCTGAATATAAGCAGCAAACTGGAAAAGAATATAAACCAGGCCAGGCTCCCAGCACTGCTCCCAGCACTGCTCCCACACCTGCACCCACACCTGCACAAGCCAGCCCTGCTGCACCTCCTCCGTCCAGCTCTTCTCCTCAGGCTCAGGCGCTGTACGCTCAGGTCTCCCAGCAGGGGGAGCAAGTGAGAAAGCTCAAATCAGAGAAAGCCCCTAAGGTACTATTACACCTTCATATTTAGTCTGATTATTTGTGCAGTGCCAAGATTCAAGTTTTGTATTTTATATATAAATTCATGTTCTATTCAGATTATACATTTATTATATGTTTGCTTTAACAAGAAGCATTCTGTTTGTTTCACAGGCAGTAGTGATTAAATCGTGTCGGAGATTTTTGCATCTTCAGTGTGAATTTGCAACCTATAAATATAATGTACTAAACTAAAATCAGAAGGAAAAAAGAGGATTTTAAATCTTTGAAAATAACTAGGTTTCATAAGTGTTTACACAGTTGTTTTCACACCCATTTTTAGAAGCAGTTACAGTTCAACTTTCATCAATATAACAGTGACTCTAGTAAATCCCAGAGATTTTTTCTTTTTCAGCTGTTCGGTTTTTTTTTTTTTTTTGGTTTTTTTTTATGGCCTTTAAAAATATGAAATTTTCCATCTAATCAACAAGGGGAGTCAGAGTTTGGAGATAATTCCAAAACACAAGACATCACTTAAAAAAAATTAACTCTCAGAATCCCAACAATGAAGCATGGTGGCGGCAGCTTCATGTCTCATGACTGCTTAAGTTGTGGCTGTAATCAATGTGCAGGGAATTATCAAAACCATCAGCCATCTGAAAGAAAGTTGATGATTAAGTGATTTCAGCACAACAACCAAAATAGAAGATCCAAATGTTCAAAGAAACTTCTCCATTAAAAGTAGATCCATAGTAAGCAACGGCTCAGGGAAAACTCAGCGTACTCTTCAGGGCAGTACACAAATTTCCACCCAGATTCAGGTCTAAGCCAAGATGTTCAAATCTGCTATCCTCTGGATAGACATAATAAAATGATGTAACGGAATCAGAAAGTGGCTCAGCAAAGTGTTTGTTTACGGCTCTGCACACTATGAGCTTTGTGTGCGTGGTTTTCATTTCACTTTTGCAGGTTCCTATTTCACTTACTCAATTTCTTTCTTATTAATTACTTCTTCTTTTTTTTTCTATCACTTTTTAACATGGACAGCCAGCCTTCTCAAGTGCACTGTATGTTTTTGGAAAGTCTGACTTATTAGAGTTTATAATGGTTATATGATTATAATCACTTGTCAGGCCGAGTACAAGTACTTCTATTTGTGTATGTGCCAATACAGAGTGCCGATACCAGTACTTTCCTGTTGTCCCAGAAAACATTAAGAGAACTTTTCAGGAAGCCCCACAAACACACTGGTTATTGCTTTGCTAGTGCATGAACCCTAAAACTGACTTTCTGCAGAATAAAATCCTTATAAATCCACTGCACAGTTAAACAATATACGACACAGGGCTGACCCTGTTAGATTAGTGCATTATTATGGGATTGGTGCTCGATACTGTTTCTTGCTATAATTTCCCAGCTGCACAATGCCACAGTTCAACAATACAAAAGTTGGTCAGTCTTTACTCTACTTCATCCTTTTATAGGAACAGGTCGAAATGGCAGTAAAGACTTTGCTGGAGCTGAAGGGCCAATACAAAGCTCTCACTGGACAGGAGTACAAGCCGGTGAGTGCTTCAGGGGGTACGGGGAACACGGGATCAGAGGACAAGAGCCGCAAAGAGCGTGAAAACACTTCTGAGAAACAAGGAGGAGGAGGCCGCAAGCCACAGAAAGGAGGAGAAAAACCTCAGCAGGGTCAGGAGAGTGGGGCAGGAGGAGCAGGAGATGGTCAAGGACAGAAGAAGCAAACACGGTATGATGCTTAAAACCATGGAAGTACTATTCTACATTCTGTATGTTCTGAGGAAATTTACAGCATCTAAAATTCTGATGAAATTTATTTCTTGAGACTGGTTACGTCACTGGAGGCTTGAGAAAGTTTGGATGTTGTTGCAGTACTTCCATAACTGGTTATAACCTCCAAGACTAAATCTCGATCACTGCATTCATATCTGATTCTTCATCTCAGAGTATGCGCTGTGGCCAAGGACATTTTTGAGCACTTTAGTAGAAGCACTATATATACACACACAGTGGAACCTCAGATTACGAGTAACGTGGTTTACGAGTGTTTCGCAAGACGAGCAAAGATTTTTAATAAATTTTGACTTGAAAAACGAGCATTGTCTTAGTTTACGAGCACAGAGCATCATGTATAACGCATGCGCTTCTTGTTTTGACGCCGAGCATCACATCACAACTGAGCCAACGGTTTTTCTCTCTTGCACTGCGGAATTGTCTGTAATCGTCTCCCCTGCTGGGTGAACACACACGCGCATATGTATGTATGTATGTGTGTGTGAACGCACATTTTATATATACACACACACACACACACACACACACACACACACAGCACCTGCGTGCACAAACGGAAACACTTATCTGTCAGGATTTATTTTTGCGGTTTTTTTTTTTTTTTAAAGGTAAAGTGCAGGTTAATGTGTTTTATTTTTACTTTATTTTGTGTTAATTATTTTTATGTATTTTTTTTTTTTTTTAAACAAAAAATCTTACAAAAAAAAACTTTGCACCTGTAATTTATTTTTTTTTTTTTCATAAATAATATAAACTGTATTTCTCTTAAAAAAAGGCTCATCCATTATAAAAGATCAGATTTATCCAGTGCAAGTCTAATAATGAACGATGTTTGATTATGGCAAATTAATCAAAATGGAGTAGACGTTTAGTGTATGATTTGCTTATTTATGATTGGCGAGTACCAACTAGTAAAGCCCGATTTGCAACGTGACGTTAAAGAAAGTCTACAATTAGTAGAGTTTAAACTTAGTTTAGTTTTAAGTCTGTTCGTGTATAAACAAACCGCTTACAACCTGCTAAACTGCTGGAAAGCAGCATTACCAGACTATCTGTAAGCATCCGCTCAGAGAAACATCCGGTCAATTCTTGTATGAAACCCAGCAGAGAGGAGCCCAGGGACTCCCAGGCACTGACACCAGCACGACGCAGACTGTAATACATATTTAGGCTGCTGTTTCATCGTTTTGAGGTCAGGGAGCAACAGGTGTTTTCTTCCACGGTGCTCATGCAAATTAGTTGGCTGTGGTGTGAATTTCAGCTCTACACAGCATGCACACCACCAGAATATTAGGTCTCTGCTTAAAGAATCAATCTAACAGTCGGGTTCAGATTTTTGAGGATAAAGTCTAAGACGACAAACCCAAATGTTTCGATGCCTCTGCGTACTCCTACGCATCTACACAATTGACATAATCAGTTATGTCATCAGTGGGATTTCTATGTTGCTGTGCAGAGTCTCCTATCCACTGGTGAGTGGCGTACTACAAACAGTGGCAACACCAAATGTTTATAGCGATCTCTCGCCAAGAATTTGTTGCCATCTGGCAGTTTTTGTAATGTGGTGAATACAAATCATACTGGAGAATACGAATTCTATGAAACATCAACTGTTTGTTTATTAATTATTGTTAGTATTATTTAGATTGGTCTCTACTTGTTCATTCAACTTTCAAAATGGATGCATTGAGGAAGAAGCTGGAATATGCAATATGGCCCAGTCACATTTATTTTCGTCTGTCACATTTCATTTGTCACAGCATGTGGTTGCATTTATGAGGGGGTTTAAACCAGGCTCTACTGGTTAGGGCTTCTGTTTGCATATTTCTGCTTGGCATGATTAGTTGGAAACTTTCTTTGGGGATTCTGGCTCTTGTTGTCATGATTACATGCATTACGCAATTCCTGCAGATTTTTCAGGTGTGTTTTCATGCTGTGAGACCCCTGTTACTGTTCCTAAGAAAGTGCTCAGAAATATCTACATGAATTATGATGATCAGTATCTGAGAAGCTTCTTGCTGTATTTAAATGCTCACTAATATTGTATTATTAAAAGTCATCTTGGTGTACTGTACTTGCATTTTTTTTTCTCAGTCTTGCTTAATTATTATGCTTACTATATTTCTTTGCTACATTTTAGGTTAGGACTTGAGGCAAAGAAAGAGGAAAATCTGGCTGACTGGTACTCTCAGGTACTGTACTGTGATTTTTATATTGTGTGTCATTTAGAGATGTATGTTATCATGCAGAACTAAAATGTTTCCTGACATGGTCATGCTTAACTGATTGTGCTGTGTCTTCAGGTTATTACCAAGTCTGAGATGATCGAGTATTATGATGTTAGCGGTTGTTACGTGCTGAGGCCGTGGGCTTTTGCGATCTGGGAGAGTATCAAAGAATTCTTTGACTGCGAAATCAAGAAGCTAGGAGTAGAGAACTGCTACTTCCCCATGTTCGTCTCTCAGGCAGCTCTGGAGAAGGAGAAAACTCACATTGCTGACTTTGCCCCGGAGGTATGGACGAGTTTTCTGAAACTCTGAAATAAAAAGTAATTATTATTTTTTTTTTTATAATGAAAAGCCATACATTCTGATCTCTATCTAGGTTGCATGGGTGACGAGATCAGGGAAGACTGAGCTCGCAGAGCCTATTGCTGTGCGTCCCACTAGTGAGACAGGTGAGGCACACAATAGCCTTTTACGAGACCTAGAATGATGTCAGGTGGAATACTTTAATGCATTTTTTTTTCGGCTTCTTTTTCAGTAATGTACCCTGCCTATGCTAAATGGGTCCAGTCCCACAGAGATCTGCCAATAAAACTTAACCAGTGGTGTAATGTTGTGGTGAGTTGAAATCAAAATCCTTCTGATGTTCTTGTGCAACATGAAAGCACAAAAGTTCCCATATTGTACTTGTTTAAAAAAATTAAATAATGTAAAAAGTTGAGCATAGTCTCATAGGTCCCACAAATTGTAATGCATTTTTTTCATACCTAAAATGTCCCGTTTCACTTCCCTTCCAAGAACACTCCATTTAAGTGTTTATGTAAATGAGATACTGCTGAGCCACACACAACAAACCAGGGCACGGTATCTTCCAGTGTGAGGTCACAATAGGGGAAAATATGAGGCTGTGTTCCATTCCACAGTGTGTTCAGTACTCCCTGCACCGTGTCACTTAAGGGAATGTCCCTCAACAAAATTCCATTTTCTGGTATCCTGATAACATAAACGCATCTGGCTGGGATTCGAACCTGCGCCTTCCGCATGGCTGATACTGGTTTAAAATGTATGCTATTGAAATGTATATAACTCGTAAACGAATTTGGTTAATTTAAAAGATGTATGGAGAGATTTATTTGTTTTTTTTTTTTTTTAACTAGCCTATATTGTAGTAAGGATTTATTGATTACATGAAATAAATTATCGTAATATTATTTTGTTGTTTTACGGTAATGAAAATGGATATATATAAATCCCTTTTTAAGTTTTCGTGCTCCAGCGAGGTGCAATGACTGATGGAAAATTTTTCAAAGACCCATTGCTCATTTGTTCCCTGCATCGTTCACAGATCCCTTTGAACTGATTAGTTTCGTTCACTGTGTTTTGGAATCACACTTTACATGGCTAAATACCTGTGCAGTATACTTTGGTACTTCAATTAGGGTGCGTTCTGATCGGTTTGACTTGTTTAAACACTAGTCAGTAAAGAAAAAGAAAAAAGGCACACTGAAGATCCATGCATTTTCACCTACAGTACTTTTAGTGCACTTGAGTTAAATTACAATTGATTATAATATATTTGCGAGAAAAAAATGATCTTGAGTATATTTTTAAAACATAATGCAAGCATCTCAACACATTAATAATTAGACACATTATTATTGTTTTTAAATGCAAAGCTGAAAAATTATAAAATTCCTAAAGGTTTCAGAAGGACACATGGTGTAAAAATATACATTCATGTGTTTTCGTGCCATTTACTTAATATCGAAAATATCAAACATTTAAAGTCAAGAAATAATTGCCTTTAAAAAGGTTTAATTGTCCGAATTATTAACTTTTAAGATGAAGGAATAGAAGAAGAATTTTTGCTTGTTGTGTCCGCCGCACTCAATACACTTACTGGCCAGACACCCAATCTCGGGAGAGACAAACACACACACATGCATGATTTATCTTAAGATCTCCATTTATTATCACCAGCCATAGCATATTTAAGCTTATATAAATCACATACACATCTGTCACGTGCATCACAAATATCAAAGAACTAGATATTAACATGTAAGTGATGGAAAGACCCGTAGACAGACGATAGGAATTTTCCAGTTAAACAAAAGGGATCCTGCAGACACAAGCTGTTTGTATGTATATTACATAAAATGTATGTAGACCCTAGTAAAAAAAAAAAAAGTATGCTAAGTATATTAAATCCTAGCATGCCAAAGCATACTTAAATGTACTTGCAGCCAGACTAATGACTAGTATATTTGAAGTTTGCTATTTTGGAACAACTAATTTTGTACTAAGTGTATTTAAGTTGTAATTAAATTGTACAAAAGCACAATTTTAAGTGTATTAAGTATACTTGTGTGTGCTAAAGTGGAACAACTTTAAGTATACTTAGTACACTTAAAGTATATGGCGGTGTGTGTACTAACGTACATACCTGACAGTAATTAATACATTTTAAATATATATTTAATGTATTATAAGTTCATTACAGCTATTTTTTGCTGTATTACAAATACATGATTGATGTACTATGAGTATATTCTTATTGCACCAGTGACATGCTTGTTATACTTCTGGACAATTACAAATACTAAAAAAGTACACTTTGTGGTTAATACAAATATACTTTATTGTATCATACAGTACACACAACCTTCTATACTACAGTATTGCAAATGTTTTACCAGTACATTAAGTGTTTAGGATAATTTACAAATGCTAAATGTATTTTCTACACTATAACATGTTTATGAAACACATTACATCAGTAATTATGAGGCAGATTTTATTCATGAGTTCAAAAAGATTTAATTTGCACAAGGTTACAAAAAAGCACCACTATAGTTTATTTGTGTTCAACAAAAGTCAGGTTGTTTTACAAACACACAAACTAAAATATAAACTGGTGTGTGAACACAGACAGACATTAGTATTGGAATCTACAGGTACAGTATTAGTTTAAACCTGGTGTGTTGATTCTGTTACACAGAGACTGAAAACAGGCCGAGAGCTACGGAGCCATTATACCACAAGCAAAGTACATGAGATTTAGTAATAACACAATAGACAATACATTCTACAGCTTCAAGTATGTACTTAATTACAAATTACCTAACAAAAAACGTTAAATTTACCTTGTGCCGATGAAAATAAAATAATAACGATAAGAACAAACACACACGATGCAGCTTCAGCCTTTAATTCAAACTAGAAGTGGAGAACTGAGGAGCCAATCAGGAAACAGATGATTGGCTGGTGTTGCGCCGATTCTAGTCTCTGGTTGGCTGGAATAGTTGCAGAGTTTACAACGCTGCTGCAGTTTGTGTAAGTGTCGCTTTATGACCGTGAGCGGACAGAAGAGTGAGAGAGTGCAAACATAAATTATCTTGAACGACAAAAGTGATTTTCAGCGCGCAGCAACGAGTTTGAGATCTCACGCGCGCGCGGGAGAGAGATTCAGCGTGCAAAAACGAGTCTAAAAGCGTGCTCGCACGAGAGAGTAGTGCACTAAATATTAGTACATATGAATAAGTACATTTAAATTTAACTGATAATATACTGAGACTATCGTATATTAAAATTGTATTCTAATGTATACTTTCTGTACATTTGTACAATGATTATTTCGAGCATATTTTTTTAAAATATACCAAAAATAAATTGAAAAACAAGTTTAAATAAGTATACTTTCGAAATTAGACCAGCCTTTCACTTAAAGTATATTTTCCAATAATATATTTTTGGAAAGTGTACTATAATACAATTATTTTTAAGTATATTTAAAGTTGAATTCCAAAATTTGGTAAAAGCATGATGTTAGTATACTTTCTATATATTAACTGATGGTACAATATTTTAGTATATTTGCAGTGTACTATCGAGGATTCCAATATATTTGTAATACACAAGTGGTTTTTTTTTTTTTTTTTTTTTTTTTCCCCCCACTGGGGGAGACATGGGGAAAGTTTGTGTCATATAAAACCTTACAGAAATGTAATTCAGGACCTTAGAAAGAAAGTATTTAAATGTAATTATTTACACCAAAATATGTATCAGCTGTACAATCTAAATAAAGCTGTATATGATGCAATAGTCTAGATTTGTTCCTAGATTATTAAAAAAGGAATTATGATGCCATGCATGGGCTCTATATGCTGGTCCACACGTAAATCAACCTGCTAAAAAATCTTTTTTTTTTTTCCCCATCTCTTTTTCTTAGCGGTGGGAGTTCAAACACCCCCAGCCCTTCCTCAGGACCAGAGAGTTCCTCTGGCAGGAGGGACACACGGCCTTCGCCACCAAAGAGGAGGCTGCAGAGGAGGTCAGACATAAGTCTATTGTGCTACTCTTGTGTTTCCCTTTATAAACAAAACCTCCTGCATTGTGTAAATGTGTGCTTTTTTTTTTTTTTTTTTGGTGAGGACAGGTTCTACAGATTTTGGATCTGTATGCACGAGTGTATGAGGAGCTCATGGCCATCCCAGTTGTAAAAGGAAGGAAAACAGAGAAAGAGAAGTTTGCAGGAGGAGACTACACTACAACCATCGAGGCCTTTATCTCGGCTAGTGGAAGAGCCATTCAGGTCAGTGCTCACTCTTCTGATAACATCAAAATTGAAATAATACCAATTTTGTTATTTATTGTTAAATGAACAGCATATTAGAGATGGTGTGTGTGAAGTAGGAGAGAATTTGAGTTCAATTATTTTGCTTTGTATCCTCTCAGGGTGCTACATCACATCACCTGGGCCAGAACTTCTCTAGAATGTTTGAGATCATGTTTGAAGACCCGAAGAAACCTGGTGAGAAACAGCTGGCCTATCAGAACTCATGGGGTTTAACCACGCGCACCATTGGAGTTCTGACCATGGTGCACGGAGACAACATGGGCCTGGTGCTGCCACCCAGAGTGGCCTGTCAGCAGGTAAGAACTACTCTGACTTTTATCTCAGCACATCTGAACTTCTCTCGGCACCTCCGAACTTCAGTTTCTCACATGTTCACTTGTTTTCTCAGGTTATCATCATTCCCTGTGGTATCACAGCCACTCTGCCCGAGGCTGAGAAGGAGCTCCTGATGTCTCAGTGCGCCAAGTATCACTCCAGGCTACAAAAGGCAGAAGTCAGGGTGAAGTCTGACCTTCGTGACAACTACTCACCAGGCTGGAAGTTTAATCATTGGGAGTTGAAGGTAAACATATGTTGTCTTTAGGTGATCGTTAGCTTTCTCCATACTAATCTAATAGTTAATAGTTAACGTACAGTTCTGCAAATAATTTATTTTATGTATCCAGGGTGTCCCGATTCGCTTGGAGGTTGGCCCTAAGGATCTGAAGCAGAAACAATGTGTGGTAGTCAGGAGAGACACAGGAGAGAAGATCATCCTTTCGGATGGGGATGTCGAAAAGAAAATTACGCACTTGCTCGAGGAGATTCAAGATAACCTTTTTAAACGGTACACACCTGTATGCATAAATGTAGAACTAATTACCAGAAAGAAATCTGTGTATTACTAACATGCATACTTCCACCATAATATATTAAGAGCAATATGGCCTTTTATTGTAATTTAAAACAATTAATCTGTATATTTATCAAGAGCTGAAGCCGAGCTGAAATCACACATGGTGGCAGTGGACACTATGGAGCACTTCCAGAAGGAGTTGGACCAGGGAAAGGTGCGTATTTCATTCAGAACTGTGTCTATCATCTCGTATATGCAAAAGCAATGGCCAAAATTATGTAGTGTTCCCTAACAATGTGTTTTCTTCATGGTTCACAGATTGTGCAGATCCCATTCTGTGGAGGCATTGACTGTGAGGACTGGATAAAGAAGACCACTGCGAAGTAAGAGCCTAATCTCAAGCAATTTTCCCATTATATTACAGAGAATGTAATGTAATTAGCCTAATTAACACCAACATCCTTCTGTTCCCGGCCCACAGGGATCAGGATCTGGAGCCAGGTGCACCCTCAATGGGAGCCAAGAGCCTGTGCATCCCTTTCCAACCACTAAAGACTCTCCAGCCAGGCCAGATGTGCGTCAGCGGCAAAGAGCCAGCCCAGTACTACACCTTATTCGGTCGCAGTTATTAAGAGAATGGTTTCTCTAAAACATCCGTACATGACCGCAAGACACATGATAGTCTGAAGCAACTTAAGCTGACAAATGTACTAACCCAAATTTCAGAAAAAACTTCTTTATGTTAACTTTTTTCATATGTTAACCCCTAATCATAATCATGCTGGAGTCAGTTGATTCTCCTTGAGTAAAGATTCTCTTAACTCTGGTAAATCTCAGGACAATTATCTGTAAGGCATTGACAGTGCATCTGTAAAAGAGACTCTTATCTGGTTTCTGTGGCAAGACCTATAATACTGAAATATTAAAACGCTCTACATGTTTTACTTTGGGTTTTTTCATAATATGTATCATTCTGCTTCTTCATGGTATTCAGAACTCATCTGTAATAAAGCCCTAATCATGTATGATGTTTTTCAGCTTTATTGTGAGGTTTGTCAACATTTTAAACTTATGAGACAAAGTGAATACCATGTTTCCATATCTACACAATTATGTAAAAACGTTTGTGGACACCTGACCATCAGACCCATAAGTTGGCCTTCCCCAAGGTTACCGCAAAATTGAAATCGCACAATTCTTTAGAATGTCTGTAGAATTTCCCTCCATGGGAACTCTCATCTCTGTCACGCGTTCTCTATAACACAGGATCCATCACAGGGTACAAACACTTCCACACTTCAGGCCAGCACAACTTCATGCTCCTAAGCACAAAGACAGGATTCAAACCTCAACCCTGGAGGTGGGAGTTAGCTGCGCTTACCACTACACCACTGTGCCACCTCCATGGGATCTACAGGGCTCAAATCTCTTTCAGCATCACGATGCTTTTGTGACCTAAATGAAGACATGATTTGCCAAGGATGGATAGGAAGAACTCAACCCCACTGAACACCTTCATAATAATTTTATAAAAACACCAAATGGTCACCAAGCCTTACTGTGCCTGACCTCAATAATGCTCTTGTACTTCTGACACTTGATTGGTTCATCTAATTGGTTCATTGTGATTTTTCCACAACACCTGGAAAAAGGTATGGAATGTCCATTCTTGGAAAATGTTCATTCAATTGTGTAGAAAACAAAACTAAATATAGTTGCGAGCAATGATAACAGGCCCAAGCCCCCTTGTGCCATCGCCACCCCGGGGGCACCGCACAACCTGTGTGTTATTTGAGTGTGTTAAGACCTCGAAAAAGCCAGCGCCACCCGGTTGCACCGCATAACGTGCACATATCACACACTATACAGGGCTGATGTCAGTTTGGGCCCTAAATATTTGTTGAGTGTGTGTGCGCACGCTCGCATGTGAGTGTTATTTGTAAAGTGTGTGTGTGTGTGTGTGTTAACATTTGTAATGTGTGTTCAATAGGCCGGGGCACTGGTGGCTCAATGGTAGGTGTTTCGCCTGCCATGCGGAAGGCCCGGCCTCCCAGCCAGTGCCCAAACCCCCCAGCCACTGCATGCAGTGCCGGTCCAAAGCCCGGATAAAATGGGAGGGTTGCGTCAGGAAGGGCATCCGGCATAAAATCCTGTGCTAAGTTGTTGTGCGGACTGGATATTCCACTGTGGCGACCCCTTGCTGGGAGCAGCCGAAAGACCAACAACAACAACGTGTGTTCGAGAGACCGCAGATCCTGGAAAGTAAGCATCACACTATTGGCGCTTTTCCACTGCATAGTATGGCACGACACGGTTCAGTTCAGTTCATTTTAGGGGGGTTTTCCACTGGGAACAGTATGTGGTACCTGGTCCTTTTTTTCGTACCACCTCAGCCGAGGTTCCAAGCGCACCGAACCATTACCAAAACGTGACGTGTAAACTCTGCTGGTCACAAACTTTGGTTTGGTGTCGTTCCAATGAAAGAAAACAGGCAAATTTCCACAATCATTATGATATGGGGGTGCATGTCAGGTAAAGTATGGGGGAGATGACGGTTATTACATCTTAAATAAATGCACAAGTTCACATTGAGACTTTGGATACTTTTCCATTTTTTTTTTTTTTTTTTTAAATACACATGTGCTCACGCGCACATGTGTATTTAAATAAATTTAAAAAAATAAAAAATTTTAATGGTACACACGCGCTTACAAACACAAAATAAAATATGGTTCACACACACATACATGGTCAGAGTGTTATAGTAAACAGTACACACGCACGAATGTTGATTATACCAGTAAGAGATGCGAAAGCAAAGAAAATCTCATTAGAAGTTAAAAGTCCATTTTCTCTCTCCCTCTCTGTTTCAGCCTGTGTGAGCCTACAGTATGTGTGTGCGGCGCCAATTTTACACCGTACCTGGGGTTCCGTTTCTGTGAGGAGCAGTGTGCGTGTGCACACACTCTAAACGCGCGTGCACGCGAAAGAGTGTGTGTGACCCACATACACAGATTACACAAATTATGCTCGTAATCCGAGGTTTCACTGTATATCAAAATCCATCGAGTGCGTTTTTGCGAACGACCCAAAATAACCGGCCTCCAGTTGAGTTGAGCCCAGGACTTGCAGTGCGAAAGTTGTTCGGCCCACTGAGCTCTAAATGTGTACCGAGTTTCGTGTGCCTACGTGAGCTAACCAGCAAAATCTAGTGGCAGGGCCCCTGGCCACACGACTCTCAAGCATCATAATGACATGAAAATTGTCTGACAGGTCTGACAGAATCTGCTGAGTTTTTGAGCATGTTAAGACCTCCAAAAAGCCCAAAGGGTGGGCCCTAATTACAGTACAGATATGCCACAAAACATTTAATTTAACATTGCAACTTCTGGCTTTACGAAACACTTAAAAAATTTAATCAAAAAGAAACTAGTCAATATGCAGATCAAGCAAATATTGAATCACAAAATTCCAAGGGTACTATAGAATCACCATGTACTTTGCTGTTTAAAAACACCCTTTATCAGATTACATCTGCTAATTAATCTGCAGTTTAAAAAAAAACTGCTTTTGCTTTCTTAGTGAGCTGTTGCACCAAGCTGATTGATATAAACCATGACTCCAACACGAAACATGTTTGTTGTAACTAAGGAGAGGATTATAAAACTTGCTCAAGAAGGTAGATGACGGGATGTTGCAAAAGATGTTGGTTGTTCCTAATCAGAAATGTCTAAAATCTGGACCAAGTACAAATCAAATAAGAAGGTTGTTAAAGGGAAGCGTATTGTCAACATAGAAAATTTTAAGCAATAGTCCTTGAAAACAGAAAATGCACAACTAAACAAATGAGGAACAAATGGGTGGAAACTGGAGTCAATGTCCGTGACCGAACTGTGAGACATCACCTAAAGGAACTGGGATTTACATACCAAAAAGCCTAAACAGAAAAAATGAGGTTATACTGTGGGCTAAATAAAAGCAATCATGGACTGTGGATGACTGAATGAAAGTGATATTTAGTGATGAATCTGCATTGGGCAGGGTGGTGATGCTGGAACTTTGGTTTGGTGTCATTCCAATGAAAGAAAACAGGCAAATTTCCACAATCATTATGATATGGGGGTGCATGTCAGGTAAAGGTACAGTATGGGGGAGATGACGGTTATTACATCTTAAATAAATGCACAAGTTCACATTGAGATTTTGGGTACTTTTCTTATTCCATCAGTTGAAAAGATGTTTGGTGATGATGACATAATTTTTTAGGATAATGATGTATCTTGCCATAGGGTAAAAACCATGAAAACTTTCCTTCAAGAAAGACATAATGTCAATGGCATGGCCTTAAAATAGTCTGGACCTCAATCCAATTGACAATTTATGGTAGAAATGAAAAAATGGTCCATGACAAGGCTCCAACCTGAAAAAGGTGATAACTGGTAACTGCAATAAGAGAAAGTTGGAGCCAGATTGATGAAGAATACTGTTTGTCGATAGTAAAATACATGCCTCAGGGAATTCAATCTGTTATATGTAAAATCCGGAGGTGGTTGCCAGGGATTATAATACTGCATGGAGCTTCTGTACTACACCCACTTTATGCTGTTCAGGTCCCATGTGGATGCCCTAAAGATTTGTATACAGCTACACTCTTGTTTCCTTGCATAATCCCACTTATAGAAGAACAGCTCCAAGTTCAATCCTGAGTTCAGGTTAATGTCTGTACAGGGCTTGCCATGTTCTCCACATATCCGTGTGGGATTCTTCCAGGTTCTCCTCATACTGTACGTTCCCATTTCTTTAATTTAATCTACATCATTTAATTTAACTTAATTTAATATAAAGAAATGAGGGGTGGCTCAAGACTTTCGCACGGTACTGTATGCGTACTGTATGCTTTATCCTGTTCAAGATCTAGTTCCCATTTGCTGCTACAGTAATCTCCACTCATCTGATGATGTTTTTCAGTGAATTTCGAAGCGTCACTGTAGGGATTGTATCCATTCAGACACAAAAATGTTACTGGTCTTTTTAATGTTGCTGTCTTTACTCATCTTTCACTGTGTCATTCTGGAAAGTGAAAAAACATCATATGCTTACTGTACAGTACGTACAGAAATTGTGTGCCTCCAATTTTATGGGGACATTTTAGAGAAGGTCCATTTACTGTATGGGTGTGGCCAAGACTTAGACTATATGTCTCCAGATCCACCACCTCACTGACCCAGAAATTGATGGAGAAATTCTGTTTGCTGACACTTTTCTGTTTCTGGAAATTAAAACATCTCCCCAAATACTAGGTAGTAATAAATTGTATCGGTACCCTGTATTATGTGTGCTGCCTGCCATTTGGAAAATGTCAGTGAACTTAGAGGGAGTTGACTATTCGCATACCTGTGCTAGGTGTGTGTGGCAGAGACAAAGACAGAGATTTGCACTCACCCTTTGCTCCTCCTATTTGCGTCAGCGTCCCAGCAGTGCGGAAGCGTTTACACACCTGAGTGTTATTCCATACCGGCAAAAACAATAAGTATGTATACTATTTCTTTCTACGTTTTCAGAAATGTAACATTATCATCTTCTATGTGATAGCAGTTTGATTAGTGATAGTTGTCTGACTATAGATTCTCATAGATACTTGACTTTGGAGTTCCAGTTTCTTGGAGAATTATGATGCACTGCTTATGAATTACAGCTCGAGTACAGGCGAAACCTAGTATAAGACATAACCTGTTTCAATATTAAACTACAAATCAGGATTCAACAGAACATTAGAATAAATGGTTCTACTGAAAGTAAACAGATTAGTTACCAGGTATCACTCAGGAGTATGTTTACGCATGTCTCTTTCTACATTTTCTTTAAACAAATTTACTGAGCCGAGTTTATTTTCAAGTCAAATTCCAATAGATTTACTCAAAAACTTTTTTATATACTGTATAAAGTGTTATATAAATATTATTATACTGTTATTATGTTCATAATTTCTGTGTTTGTGTAAAATTATTTCATTATACTCCAGCATGTCCTTCACTGCCTTCACCTTCTTTTATCTTCTATTCCTGGAAGTTCAACCCTAACACAGAAACAGCAATGCAGGAGCTCATGCAGTCAGAGGAAGCAAGTGTTTGGCTTCATGTACTCACATGAAGCACAATGGCAACTTCCTGTTTTGTTTCTATTCGAAACAACTTCCCACAACATCTCACACATATATAATCGCTGAAAATATAAAGAAGTGGGTTTTGAAAAAGAAAGCCATTGCAATGAGGAGCTTTGACTGAAAACAGGATGCGTGCACTAATCATGAAGGAATTGTTGATGCACATGCTGAAAGATTAAAATGACTATGAGGAAGGACATATGATAGCGTCAGCTGCTACTACAAGACCCCAGTGGATACTTTAACCTCTTTTAAGCTGTGCATTAGATCTTTACTGCACAGAATAGGTGAGTGATGTGAATCTGTGAAGTGTGTGTGTGCAGTAATGGAGAACTTGACTGATGATGACTTTGAGAGATGTGAACAGTTTGGGGACTGGTCCACCTTTAGCTCGGAACACTGGGATGTGAATCACAGGGACAGCGCTGGCTTTGGGGATTGGAGTAGTTTTAACGAAGGTCTCAGTGAAGAGAGAGCTTCTGCAGACTTATCATCTCAGGAGGAACTTATTTCTGGCCATGAACACAAGGTATTTTCTTTTACACTTTAGCTATTATGTGTGACATGTTTAGCAACTAAATGGAGGCTCTTTATTTTGTGGTTAAGAACAAAATGGTTTTTAATGTGCATTTCAAACATATCAATTTGACAAACTATTTCAAATTTGTTAAGACAGAAAATAAGAGTTCTGTGGATAATTTGGTGTTTTGAAAGAGGAATCAAGTGGTGAGAAAAAGACCTTAAAATGGCTCTTCCCAATGCCTTGAATTAAAGTCTTGCTGTTTTACATCCTTATTCTGTTGATTGTGTTATATATTTAGCTGTATATACCTTCTTATTTTAATATTTTTCTTTACATTGCTTTTAAACAGTTTAAGTCAAATAGATAATGCAAAACTTAAAATATAATGTACAAAAGGTTCAAGTCAAAGCAGGACTTGCGATAAAGTTTCTTGTGAATGAAGGTGTGAAACCAATTGACAATTGTCATTTGCGGAAGACTTCATGAATCTGATCATGGCTTCAGCATTCTGAGATATATTTCCACCTTGATGGTGTCCCAGAAGTATAGAAATGGGAAGTGCATTAGTATAATTTTTACTTCCATAACTGTGTTATGTTATTCTGCACAATCAAAAGTCTCGTTTGACTTGAATTCCCCCTAGTGTACTGGGACAATGGGCCTCTGAGTGGCGCAGTGGTAAACTGTCCGCCCTATCATCCGGAGATCGCTGGTTCGATTCCCGGGTGATGCTGTAACTTCTGGCAGCCGGAGGTCTAACTCCGGGGGCTAGCAACCCCGCCCCATAAAAAACCAACCGCTACAGAACCAACGAGAAACACTCGTTGCCCTATGCACCGATTGGTGCGGGAGGAGAAATGATGATGATACTGGGACAATAGTGAAACAAAATAATTATTATTTAAACCAACAGCAATATATAAAATTCTTTTAATTAAAAGAATTTCAAAGAAAATGTTAAAATGCACCCTGAAAGGTTTATCTTTGTTGTAACCTAGAGCAATCTCTATACAAGAGAGATATCCAAGTAACACTCGTTTGATAAGCTAAGCTGTTCTGTAATAATTTTTCCTGAGTAGATATTGATATCAATCTTGCGATAAAATAAAGGTAAGACAGTATGTTTTCAGAGGAAAGAATAACTGTACTGTGTGTAAAATTTACAGCACAATATGAGCACAATGTAAATGTCCTAGAATCACAGTAGTAATTCTCTGAAGAATGCAAATTATAGACAGCACAAAACAGAAAGTTTCATTCATCATTAGTGTATTAAGATGTTACGATTCAAAGTAGAATCCATTTAGAAGTCATTTAGAATCCATGTAGAAATCATTATCTTTCCAATGTGTTACCACGGTTTTCCTTATTGCTTGAGCATTTTTAATAGAGTAATGCTCATTCACTATTTCTACACCTAAGGGGAAATTTCGTCAGGCCCATGAAAACACCAATAAATAGAATATTTTATTGACATCTAAAACTCATTTAATCTCTATTTAGAATAAAACAAACAAACTAAATATAAGCTGCTTTATATGAAGTGATTATAAACAAAGTGCATGAAAGAATGTTTAATACTTGTGCGTGTCCAGGTAGAACAAGGTGATGATCCCTGGACTGTGATCCGTGATTGCTTTCACATTGAGGAGATTGTGAGAGACACAGACATGATGGATGTCCTGCCACTTTCACAGCTTCTGCACAACTCCACACATACACCTTATCCATCAGCAGTACTATCAAGGTGAGACATGATGAGTGTATCATAAAAGCTGAAATACAGTATATACCGAAATGGATGTTGTGGTCCATTTCTAAGGTGCATTCAATGTAAAAATTTGAGTCTGTGATTATTTACAAACCACAAAAAAGGACATAAACAGTACTATGCAAAAGACATGAGATATGTCTCATTTCTTCAAATTAAATTTGGTAGATAAAACTAAAGATATGGTAACATTATACTGTTAAAATAATATTTTACTGCAAATGGCAACAAAAGTGGCTAAAGATACAATGTCAATTTAAAAATGACAAATTGGTTGTTTATGTAACAACCTCAGCAGCAACCTCATTTCCCCTTTTGTCTGTTACAACCACTCAGCAGTCTCCATGACACGTACAGGTCCTTCTCAAAAAACTAGCATATTGTGATAAAGTTCATTATTTTCTGTAATGCACTGATGAACATTAGACTTTCATATATTTTAGATTCATTACACACAACTGAAGTAGTTCAAGCCTTTTATTGTTTTAATATTGATGATTGTGGCATACAGCTCATGAAAACCCAAAATCCATATCTCAAAAAATTAGCATATTTCATCCAACCAATAAAAGAAAAGTGTTTTTAATACAAAAAAAGTCAACCTTCAAATAATTATGTTCAGTTATGCACTCAATACTTGGTCGGGAATCCTTTTGCAGATTCTTGTGTCTTGTGTTTCTCTTCACAATATCCCACAGATTCTCTATGGGATAAAAGGCTTGAACTACTTCAGTTGTGTGTAATGAATCTAAAATATATGAAAGTCTAATGTTTATCAGTACATTACAGAAAATAATGAACTTTATCACAATATGCAAATTTTTTGAGAAGGACCTGTATATTAATCACCAGCCTCATCATCTGTCTTCATCTGCACCTGTTTCTCACTGGTTCACATGGTTCACTGTGTGGCTTAACAAACAAAAATAGATTACTCTGAAACTGGTCAGGTATTGGCAAAAAGGAGAGCCAAAAATTTTAACCAAACAGTCCTTCAGGAAGCCCTGAGACCTATCAACAACTATGCACAGTACTGGATTTGTAATTTCTGTTATTGTCTTCGTTCTCCATCCAGAAAAGGTTCCAGCTTTTACTATGAGCTGTTGTGTGAGCCAAAGCCTTCTAGAATAATGGGTCCTAAACTCAACTTGCATTCCCACCAGCAGCTCACTGACACACTACAGCTTAAACAATCTATCACTTTACAGGTAAACAAAAATAAAGTACATATATGTTTACTACTGTTGAATAGTTGATATGTGAAATAATAATAATAATGTAAAGTAGATTAATTTGACAAATATACAACCTAGTAAGACCAGACAAGATGCAGTTGTTGCAGAAATTGATGGTACTGAAAGAGAAGTTTGTTTCTAGAGTGTTCCATAGCAGTAAGAGATGCAAGTAAATTAACAGAAGTAAGCAAGCTTTGGTCATTATATTTACAGAGCACGGATTTACCTCATTTTAGGATCGAGAAGCCTAAAATTGTCTCTGCTGCACTCATTCAAACTAAGGTAGGTCTGTTTTATGAAAAGATAAAATGGGTCTAACAATGGCATGTAAGTGCAAAACACATAAATGCACTAAAATGCAACAGTAAAATAGTTAACACCACAACAAAACCAAGACCAAACAGCACCAGAATTTAGAAAAAAAAAAAAAAAAAACATCAGAAAAAACAAGGCTCAAAAACAAAACAAGCAACAAGAGAGGCAGCTATAAAAACTGATGTTGTGTGGTCCCATACAGAAATGTGATATATGGATGTGTAGTGGTGGCCAAAATATTGAGTCAAAAGTGAAATTCTTAATTCTTCAAAAACCTGTTGGATCTGGCTGGGCATAGAGTCGAAAAAACATCTGGTTTCACTCGCTCAATCCACACCTGTTTGATTGCTTCATGAAGATCATGTACAGCAAATGGTTTCTTGATGACTACTGGCTTCTTCACCATTGTCCATCAGGTTTGTACTGGGTTTACGTCTGGAGATGACATAGACCATGGCTCCAGAAGCTGAGTACAATTGTCAATGATTTTCACTAGTGTTTCAGATAATTAGCACAACTCTTCAGCCAGATCGGCTGTAGGCATAACAGATGGGATATGTTGTCTTGACCACCACTGTACTTTGCAATATATCGCATTTCCGTATGGGGTTCGTGGTTTTGCTTTTGCTTTGATTGTCTGGTTTTCTAATTTAGGCCACTGGTAGGTCTGCCAGAAAGTTGACATTTAAAATCTATTTTCAACTTGTTTACTAAACCCTTGTTCTGTTTTATCGTGTAGCTAACAGCACCCACATGGTGTCAAAATTCACCTGGATTCTTCTACCAGATCTCTCGCCAATGGCTCAGCCAGAACAGTCCAAGACTACAGAATCAGCAGGACAAGAAGGACTTACTATAATGAAACATACTTACTACTCCAGTCAGACACTGTACACAGAATAATCTTTCTGATAATATTCAGATAACAATATCCAATTTCCATGTATAGTATGAAGTAGGTGTTACAAAGTTCAATTAATTCTGTGTATACATCCATTATACTTGATCCCAAGGCATCCTAATAAACATCCAAATTCTGTCCAGAATAAGTGGGAAAAGGCAATAAAGCAAGTGTTTACAAAGCAGGTTTCTGCAAATCTGCCATGAAGATCTGATGCTTTATTTTCATGGCTTATAGGCATAGTCTATTTTCGAGAAGCATATTTTATTCATCAGAACTTTTTTTTCTGTTTTTCCAAAATCAAAAAATTGTTAAAAGAAACTGAATTTATAATGCATAGCCATTCTACCCAACATTGTTTAGCTCCATGTTTGCTCTATGGACAGTTTAATTGGGGGTGAAGCAGCAGACAGACAGCTGCTGAGGTTGACAGTTAATAACACGTTTTTTAACTCAAGCCTAGAATGAGTCAATTTATTTGTTTTCCATTTTCCATTTAATTTTTTCTAAATTAAAAATATTTTGTGTTTTAATTAGATAGTGACTAATTATTTATCAAGTGCTGACAGTGTGGCTGTGCTCTACACATCCATTTCTATTGACCATACAATCCTTGGCCAAAATAAAACTAAAAATAATATTTTATTGTATCAAGGTCAGGACCCTTTGATGTCCAAGTCATATGTGAAACATTTTTTCATGTTCCCAGAACCAACTTTCAGGCTGATGAAGTTTGGTCTTGCATCCATTATATCCGTTATATCCATCATGGACAAAGTAATTTACTAATGGTGTATTCTGGTTATCCAGTACATCAGCTGATTTATTTTTATTGCACAGAAGGAGTAGTTAAATGATTTAAAAGTTAGGTATTTTTTATGGCCACACATCAGTTTAGTCCCAATCCTGTGAGTTCATGTCACAGTGTGCGTGTGAAAATGCTTTTACAGTACTTTCATTATTAGACATAGCTGTGATTTCTACTTTCTATTAAATTTTTTTATGCTGTGACTTCACCAAATGTTTAAGTTATCTCAAAACAACATAATTCATAATTTTTGGACCACATTTATTCCATGAAATTTAATAAATCCATAAAGAATCACTAGAAAGTAGCCTACAGCATGAATGACAGCCTTTCAACTTGATTTTGTTTGAGGCTTTGTTTTTTATTAATGTCTTCTTGCTCCAACATGATTTTCGTGAAGTCACTGCTGATTACATGCCCCAAAGGATGTCAGTGGTTTTGTGCACCACACCCAGTATAAAGTGTTAGAGGAATAAACTGATCGAAATGGTTTGTTTTAATATTAAAGTATTTATTTCATGTAACTACAATATAAGCAATGTTTTTTCACATTGTGTACATTTTAAAATACTGTAATATTTATTAAACACTAAACACATTAACCATACTGAATGAATACTTTGTATGTAAATGTTTGTTTACCAGAATGATGCATTAGAGTCTTGATTGATGTTCAGTAAATTTGCTTCATATATATTTACTTCAATATTCCTTTAACTGAGTAAAATTTATACTTTATTTATTCCCTGTTTTAATATATGATGCCAGGCCTTAACATATTTACTGTAAGTTAAGGTTGATAGGCTGTAGGTTTTTTGGTATATGCAAAAGCATTAAACATTTACAAGGATACATTTTTATTCAGATAAAGTACAGTTACATACGTGTTACATAATCCATAAGCATGAAACATGTATATTCTTTGCAGTATTATGTGAGCTACTTGGCGCATATTTCTATATCTATCACATTGCAGCATCCACAACACAGTGCAAAAATTTTTGCCATGTACACTCATCTATTCTCTTCAAAAGAAAAAAAAAAAAGCCCCATGTTTATTTTTTCTCCCAGCTCTCTTGTTATTTTCACTTTTGCCCACTTTGTTTTTTGCACTGTAGCAGAGGATAGGATACAAAAGCTAGACTGAGAGATTATGTACATTCATTGACCACTAAGATAATAACACTTACAAGATAACACTTACAGTTCTATTAGAAAAGATTCAAACCACTAAATATGCGAATAACACAAGAAATCAAAACATTTGGAGTACAACTCTTAGCACAACTCTTAGAAATGGAGGAGGACAACTCTTTCATGTGGTAAGATCCGTAATAGACTTTAAGATTTCAGTTGTGACCTGCACCACACATTTCTTGAGCAACAAAAACACTGTAACTGTGACAAAAATATGAAGTATAAATAAGACATAAGAAATAAAGTTTAAGTATAACACCAAAGCCTTCATATGGAAAAACACTATGTTAAGTTTTCCATTACAGAAAAGTTGCATGGAATTCACATCTGAATAATCACATAATTTTCATGCTAATTTTAGATTTAACATTATGTTTTGCATATGTAATCTCCCAATCTAAAATTTCTGTGGTTTTTTTTGTAAGGGTTGTTCGGAAAAGGTAGCCACTCACTGGGCATCAAATACTGTAAGCCTACTAAGCTCACTGATGAAGTGTACAGTCAATACAGACTTTCTGAACTGGCACAATTTTTAACTTGAAATTCTTTAATGTCAAAAACTTCCCAAAGTGTGCAAAACAGGATGTGATTGCAATGTGTGTGTGACATCAACAGTCAATAGTAGAATGGCTTCAACGATGCAGTACACCACCGACTTTTACACCTCAGACACATTATTTTGTCTTTATACTGTACATGCACCCTAATAGATGCCAACCTTATCATTAATATCTCATTAACATTACACCCTAAAAAATGCTGGGTTAAAAACAACCCAGTCTGGGTTGTTTTTAACCCAGCTGCTGGATAAATATAGGACTAACTAAATGCTGGGTTAATTTAACCCAGGAAGATGGGTTATTTGTTTAACCCAACAAGATGGGTTAAATATTCAATCCAAATGATTTTAATTAAAAAAAAAATTAAATTACTTTGATATACTGGTCGATTACAAAAAAACATACATATATGCAATAAACAACATCCTATTGAATGTTCTTAGAAAAAAACATTTATTTTTCAAAAGCACAAGAACAGATAATCAACAGTGACATCATTACTATACTATTACTGATGAGGGCAGAATGGAGTAATTGCACAAATAGACTGAGGCAGCTTCTACAGAGCAGGATCTCTCTGTGACTTAAGATATCTTTTCTGCAGAACAAAACTACAGTATCCAGCCCTGGTCTCATTTTAACATACAAACACTGTCTATGACTTTTCAGGTAGGCCTCGCTATTTCATAGCAATATTACAACATTACTGAGAGCAGGGCTGGTCATTATCTCCCAACGTCAGGATGTAGGGGTACGGCCTCGACACTTCAGCCTGCTGGAGGTATTCCACCATGTTGGTGCCAACCTTAGAAAGAAAGAAATGAAAAAGTTAAAATTTTGTTGAATAGCAAAGATTGAACTGAATAAGACTATTAATTTAGTGTGAAATAGGATTGATACTAAAAAATTACAAAGCTGCCCATTAAGATAGGGTATAGGTAACCTAAAACAAAAACATGGAGACAGCTACTACCAAACATAAAACAGCAAAATAAGCATGGCTTTTAGGATACAGCTCTTTATGTCAGACTAGTTGATATTGTGATCTGCATTGATTTTAAGCTAATTACCGAAAAAATGTCATAGCTGGTGTCATACTGGTACATTACAATCACCAAAATATTAATACTTCCATCTAGTATATCTGTACCGCTGTGGTACTTTTTCCTGTAGTTGGCACGCTGACTGATAGTTAATTTAACTTTGGTTAAAGAGAGCTACCTGGTTAGCTTACATGCAATTACTGGCTGGTGATACATTAGCATACTTGCCAAAGGGGGAAAGGTGTAAAATAGCTCGGGAGAAACGCAGGAGAAATTTGACCGCAGAGTAAATTACTAGCTAGTGAAAAACGGGAGGGTTAGCAGGTCTGTATATTTGTGAGAGGGTCAGTGTTTTGTAACACACCAGCATTTTATTGTCTCAAGCAGTGAGATTAATAAAGTTCTAAAGTGGTTGCTAACGCTAGCAAACTAACTAAATGCCTCCGTCATGCTAGCGTAACAGTTTAGCGTTCATTCATCACTTCACCATCTTCGTAACCCTGCAAACATTCTACAGAGAAAGCTAAAAAGCTCAGACATCTTAGCCGTTTCTTTCATACACAGGTGGGGAGGCTAGCAGTTATTCTCAGCTAAATTATCATCCAGTACCTCAGACCAGCCGGAAAGTTTGTGTGTAACCTTAACACGGTAACAGTAATAAATGTTACATATAGTAATAATTTTTCAGTCATATGTGAATTAGGTGAGTGAACATGTGTATACAGACCTTGTATTTAACGTCATTTCCCCTTAAATGTCCGAGGAGGATGAACCGTCATCAGCGGTGTGGGAGCTCAAGAGACACGAAGCTGAGTCACAGCCGCTGAATCCACCGGTGAACTTTGGGGGAGGGGCCAAGCAAACTTCAACCCAGCAGCTGGGTTACACAAAAACTACCCAACTCTCTGTAAATAACCCAGAAAAATGACCCAACAGCGGCAACCCAGCGTTTGGGTAGAAAAAACAACCCAGCATTTTTTAGAGTGTACCAAATCTGGGCAAAAGACAAGAACATCTGGTCTAAAGGCTAGGTCTCACTCAAAAATATATAACCTAGTGACAGCTAAGTAAGTAATTCCCAAATAATAATGCCCCCCAAAAAAGACAGTATCTTGTTCTGATAGAATTTGTACTTAATTCTGTATTTACCGTTAATTATAAATTATTCTGTTGGGTTGTTAAGTTTCGGTTGACAGCACACATAGGGAGAGAGAGTAAGAGAAAGTGTGTGAGAGAGAACAGGATAGAGACAACAGAAAGCAAAAAAGTGAGCAAGCTGACACAGGTGTGAAGACTACAGTACATAGTAAATAGTACATAGGCCTAATGCCCATGCAGCTTTCGTTTGGGCCGTATTCACTGCAGTGGACTGTACAGTGAGTTCACATAACTAAACTGTGTATTGATGACATTATTATTATTATTATTATTATTATTGTTATTGTTATTATTATTATTATTGTTGTTGTTGTTATTATACCACAACAATAGACGATGAATGTTGGAATACTTTGCAGGCAATCCTATTAATTTTAGTAGGAAAGTAGTTTTAAGCAAAAATATAATGCTGGTCACTAGTAAAATATAAAAAAAATCATAATAGAATTATATTAATATTAAAAATAAGAATTACTATTAATAGCAAGGTATTAATAGCAAGACACTATAAATGTTACATTGTCATTAGGGCTGAGCCACCCCAATGGTCTGATCTTAGAATCACACCAGAGTGAAGAAAAGCATTTTATGTTGAACGTTGAGGTAGATGGACTACAACCACAGATTCCCCTTATTGGTTTATACTCTGGTCACCCATGCTTACTGTAACTGCAAAGTTGTATATTGGTAAACTGTCTAGTCTTTTCCAGGAATACCTGTGGGAAAACTGCCATTTTTCACTTTAGTGATAAGATGCATATCATAATGGGCAGCATTATTCAGCAGGCTTAATTTAAATATTTATTATTATTTATTATTAAATTTTGTTTAGATAAACAATACCTAAACTAAGTATATTTTGCAGCACAGCTTGAACATAAATATAAGAATATAATGATAACAATTGTTAAGATTAATGGCCTATAAAGATCTTGTCGGAAGATAAACCAGAAGAAATTCGGTTACCTGTATCTACTGTGGCTATACCAATTCAATAATCATCCATACAACAATATTACAGATCCAGAAGCAGAATGATTTGAAAGGACTTTTAAATATGTAGTGGAATCTTCAAAAATTTATGTCACATTTATTGCCGGCGGTGTCAAGTGGAAGAACCTTAAACAAAAAAATGTTTTGTTCCCTTTTCGTGCATCAGACCATTTCCTGCTAAAACAAGAAGTGTGGTTTTGACAAGACCTACAGTAACAACCGTTCTAAACATTTGCCCTTATTTTACTGTGTGTAGCAGCTAGGCCATCAAATATTCAGACCTGAGACGCAAACAGTTTCTCTGATACTCTATGATGATATACCTAAACCTTGTTGAATGTTTTAAAACATTTTAAAAAATAAAAAATTTCACCACTTTGGTTAAATTAAATACCAGCTAATACATATCACAATGTACATAAACAAAAAACATTTTCTCGTAGGGCCCTAAGAACACACACAAAACCCATTAAATGTACATAACTTTATTGGCGAGCACAGTTTCCTCAGAGAGTCATTGTTCACATGGTATTATTCTACATGTCATCTGACCACTAAAAGCTCCTGTGTCCCTCCACTTGACCTTAGGCCAGGACAGTTTCTCTGATCGTCCCCTGGTGATGACAGTGCTGCTCCTGTGTAGAAAAGAGGCCACTGCACGTGCAGCAAAGGCTTCTGTATATCTCCTTGCGCATATTGTCACTGGCCAGCACATACAGAATCGGATTCATAGCACTGTTAAGTGTGGACAGTCCCAGAGAGATGCTGTAAGGTGTGTAAAGTGTTCTGTCAAAGGCACAAGACCTATCTGAGAAATGGAAACTGACGGCCCGTACCAAAAGAATAATGTGATAGGGGGCGAAGCAGACCAGAAAGAACAATATTACGGCCAGAACGAGGTAACGGACTTTGATCTTCTGATCAGGACTCAAGCCATCACTGGCTTTGACTATAGAGAAAATGGCACGGTTGGTGACCAGCAGAATGCACAGTGGAATGAAGAACCCGATAAAAAAACGGGCGTAGTTAAAGCCAGTCACGGTGGCTGTGTTCTGTCCAGGCTCAAAGCAACGCTTATTCTCTTTGTTCTCTGTTTCACCCTCTGACATAGTAAACACTGGCATGTGGCCCAGTGCCACTAAGACTACAATCACTGTGGTGACTATTACGGCTGATCTCATGTGCCTCAAACCTCGAGATTTTAATGCATATACCACAGCAATATAACGGTCCACAGACACACAGCACAAGAGGAAGATGCTAACATACATGTTGTTAAAGAAGATGTAGCCTGTCATCTTACAAGCCAGAGAGCCAAAGTGCCAGTTATGGTTACTGTTTATGTAAATGGCCCATGTAGGTAGTGTGCTTAAGTACATCAGATCACACACAGACAGACTCAGCAGGTAGATTCCCAAGACATTCTTCTTTTGCACCTCGAGGTAAGTCAGATAAACGGTGACAATGTTCGCAGGTACTCCCACAGTGAGAACAATGCCATACAGAGTAAGAAGTGGAAATCGGTCATTGTCAAAGGGAAGGCTGCAGTTGTATGATGAATTCCAGCTTCCGTTGTCCATGATCGCTAAACATGAAAATATCAGTCATGAAGAGACAGAGACTGAATCAGTAATTTGTAAAGTTAAAAATATAGTTTTATTAAAAATGTATATATTTAAGTGGCACTGTGTGATCTAAGTCATCTATGCATTTAGTGCAATCAACACCATGTGGTTTAAAAGAACATGTTAATTGTCTATCACAACCCTTTCTGTCCATGCTAAATAATAAACCTCCATTTCTACGAAAAGTCAGCTCTCAACCCAGAAACAGTCATATAGCGTACCTTCTTCTTCTTTTTTCGTTCATAAGAAATTCGGCTAAAAATCGCAGCCTAATCTTATTCTGAAAAGATTTATTCAGACATTAGAACAATGCAAATAAATAGTCATAATAATTATCGCTATATACAAAAATTATATGCAACTGCAAAATCCATCCAAGTTTGACAATAGGAACCAAATGAACTATACAAGCTAATAATTAGGCTTTCTTAAGTTACCCTACAGCATCGGAAATTCCTCTGACTGAGCTCAGGACTTAAATACTATCACACAAAACTTTTATGAGGTCATTTCAGCGAAAGTTATCCAAGTCAGTACTGTATTATTCTAGTTAGGTTGCAATGGTTTTACTATAGATAGTGTATTATCATAAGTGAAAATTATATCCAGTGGTAGGTAGATAAGTTAACAGGTGTTATACTAGCCAATTTTATTACATGCATTATATACAGTAATGTCTGACCATCACATCACATTGAGCTTTGATTACATCATGTTGTCAGTTTATGTGTAAAAATGATTCATCATGCTCCCAGAACCACTCTTACAAATTGAGTTGTACAATGTGGCCATGCCTTCAACTCCATTGATGTATTTACCTGGTCATTCAGTACATCAAGGTCATCAGCTTACTTAATTTTATTGCCACATAATGTTGCTGAACCTAGACATGACCAACTGAAGCAACCCCAGATCGTAACACTTCTTCCCTGGGTGTGCCAGGGTAAGAAAGGAAGTGCATGAAGCAATGCACCCATCGTGCAGAATGCCCTGTTTCATGTACCTGATGCACCCATCTCTCTATCCACAATTGCTCCAAAGTTCAATCTTTATGCGCACTAAAAAAATTAAGACAACATTTTTCTGATTAGTCTAATTAACAAGTGTATTTTAATGGCCACACAACTGTTTAGTGCTGTGAGTTCCCATCACATTCTGTATAAAAAGAAACTTTCACTATTAAACATAGCTACGGATTTTATTGTTGAGTTTTTTTTAGCCATGCAGCTTCACTAAGTGTTTATACGTGATCTCATGATCTTGTAAATCACAATCCTTCCCCAAAGTTGATGGTTCAGCACTATCATTCCAGGTTTTGGTAATTTTTTTAAGGATTCTCAACCAAATTTTAGTAAATTAAAATTAATAAACTAATCTCCTTATTTGTTTTCACTGCTTAATGCAGCCCAATAATTTGACTCCCCTAAAATTACAACCTTTTTGGCCAGACAATACATTATACATATAGTTTTAACATAGCTGCATATGTTTTTTCCCCCTTCTCTTTCCTGTTTTTTTTTCTAAACTAGTTTTGGAATTGTATTCTTCTTCTTCTTATTATTATTATTATTATTATTATTATTATTATTACATATATAAAATTAAAAGTCAAGACTAACAGATTTCACCTTGGGGCTGTGTAAACGGGTTATATATTGTTCTTAATAATATCACACAAAACAGAAATAATTAAATATGAGCAGTACAGTATCCTATATATTCACAGTATTAAGCATACTGTATGCGTTTTTTAGATCCTTTTTATGGGTGTTCAAGCATCCATCCACATAATCTTCACATCCCAAAGACAATGATGATAATCATCATCATTATCTTCTAAAATTATTTTGGCACTCTATTATTACAGTTCAATTTGCTTAGAGGCGCGACCAATAATTACAGGTTTAGCTATGGGTTTAATGTCCAGTTTTCTTGATGGAGGGATGTTGTGCTCTGATATAGTAAGTGGTGGAATAGCGTTAATAGTTTATGGAGAAGAAGAAGTCATTATTACAAAGTTGCAAACGTTTTTGGGGAGAAAACCAGGATCAGGTCAGGTCTGGTCAGGCCCAGAGCGATGCAATATCCAAATAGAAAAAATATGTGCAAGAATAGATATGAACCAGTTGCATGAATACGTTTTATTAATAATAAATTCTGTAATGATCTATTTATCATGATAACTATTTCGATTCTTGGTTTTAATCAAAATGTTTTTATAAAAGAATTCAATGTTATTATTAATAGACTTTTATTTGCTCTTAATGGAAATACATTAGCACTGGCATATGGCAGGCTCATTAGGGGCTAAGCCGTATTAGAGATCTGATTCTAGAATCGACCCTGGTATTATGGATGAAATACATATTTTATTTGTTTGGTAGCATTTCGCAGTGACCTATTGCATTTCAGTACAAAGTTTGATGAGCGCGTTTCCTCCTCTCTCTCCTCTCGCAGTAATACTTGTAGTGTGGAGAGCTGAGATGATTTGCCTCTCCCTCCTCAGCATGTCTAGTATTTCTGAGTGAGAGACCCTCCCAGTCAGTAACCTGCCTCGCTCACACACTACAATCACGTCGCCTGTGTGGTTAATTGTTTCACACTGTGAATGTACAAACGAGCGAAAACAGGTTGTGTACATTTTATAATCATTCTGAAATGGTATTACTTTTTCCCGCGCTCAGTGCCGCCCCTGACAGGATGCTAAACTAAATCCGCCTCTCGTGCAGGTAGGTTTAAAAAAAATAATAATAATAATAATTCTGTCTAACTTTAATTCTATTTGATTAACAAAAAATAAGTATTGTTCCCATTTTGTAACTAAGACTACAGTAGTATTAAAGTTATAGTTAAGATATGCTGCTAATGCCCTATTAAGGCATGAACATTAACAATCCTTTAAACCACACATGAATTTAAAAATAAACAGGTTTACCTTTTTGGTTGTCTTTTTTAATATGCCTAATATGGATAATAAAAAATAAAAAATAATGATAATACGTACATGCATAAAACAAGCGCAGAAAAATGACTCACATGCTGCGAAATATAGTCTGCTCCACTTTTTGAATAAAACACCAACAACCAGGAACAACTGTGGTTTTTGAGTTCCATATTCGTCACACTGCAACACATGACGCCCTCTTCCTTTGCAGTGGCTGAGATACTGTAGAGGCTGCATTACTCACTAATATGATCAACACTTACAGAGAACATTCATTTTCATTCATTAATTTTCTATACTGCTCAGGGTCGCGGACGAGCCTATCCATTTATCAGCTAAAAAGAATCACTTCAGTTGTGATTCAACAAATAAGACAGACTTAAGTTGGATAAAATTCATTCCACTGGTCTTTATCCTCAGCAGTGGAACAGAATGTGTCCTATGTCACTTTTTTGTCACTTTTTGTGGCAGTCAACCAATAAGCTACCTTATGATCATATCTAATATACAACCACATTTGCGTTTGTATAGCCTTTAATTCTCTTTAAAAGAAAAATAAAGTTTTTATTAAAAACCTGCATGCTTTTCATAGACATAGCACAAATTTTTGAATGCATAATAACCATAAATTAAGTTAAGTGATGCAAAAGAAATGAATAAAAATAAAAAAGCTATATTTTTTATAAAGAATTTAAAAAATCTAATGTTGTTTACTATGGTCCCATGCTTGGGCAAGTAATATATATATGTATTATTTTTTTCCCTGAAGTGGCAAAATATTGGCCAAAGAAAACAAAAAAGGAGATTATTGCAGTTGAGTATGCACTTTTTTGTTTCCAGCCAATGTAGATGCTTTTAAAATAGGCAGTACACAGATTAACTGAACAGTAAGCATTATTAGTTTAATCAAATGAACATACTTAAAATGTAGGTATTTAAATAACCAGTCATAGTTATATAAATAATTAATATAATTAATAATTATATGAATTTAATGAAAGAAGGCTTAACTCTTTGCAATGCAAGTATCCTTCCCAACACCTTTCAAGACGTACCGCTGAGACGTGAAAACCATTTTCTCACAGGAAATGATATAGGCCTACAGAAACCACTTATATCTTGAAATATATCAGTGATTAGATGTGAGTGTTATGACTGTATACGAACTGCCAAGTTTCTTGGTCTGAATCAGACGTGAGACTGCTTGTGTGGGAAAACTTTTAACTGCTTGTCTCTTTCTTTTCTCTTCTTTCGTTTTTTTTTTTCTTTGTTGACATGCAGGTGCACATCTTGTGCAGGGCTGTTTTGATGAAATAATTTGAACGATCGGCGGCGCGGTGGTGTAGTGGTTAGCACTGTCGCCTTGCACCTCCAGGGTTCGATTCCCCGGCCAGGCTCGATTCCCGCCTCTGTGTACATGGAGTTTGCATGTTTCCTCCCACAGTCCAAAGATATGCAGGTTCCTAAATTGCCCGTAGTGTGTGTGTACAGTATGTGTGTGCCCTGTGATGGATTGGCACCCTGTCCAGGGTGTACCCCGCCTAGTGCCCGAAGTCTCCTGGGATAGGCTCCAGGTCCCCCGTGACCCTGAACACAGGATTGTGGTATAGAAAATGAATGAATTTAAACGAGACTTAATTTCTTTAAAATAAATAATTAAAAAAGGAACTATTTTTTCTCCAAATGTGTGGTAAAATGATTTATTATCACTGCCTGCACAAACATTCATTCATTCATTCATTTCATTCATCTTCTACACCGCCTTATCCTGTATTTAGGGTCGCGGGGACCTGGAGCCTATCCAAGGAGGCTCAGGGCACGAGGCAGGGTACACCCTGGACAGCGTGCCAATCCATCTCAGAGCACTGCACAAACATGTAAACTAATAAACTGACACTTTAAAATAGCACTACTACCACTTCCCACTAGGGGCCGCAATGCACAGGCAAATAACCATAGACCTGGATAAGGACGGAACATGCACGAACGCTAAACAGCATTACTACACTAGCAACAAACAAATGAATAAAAAAAATTTACTCAAAGTAATAAATAAATACCTTATTGCAAGAATAATGAATAAAACACGAGAGTGAATAGATAAATAAATTAATATTAATATTAAAGAAGATTCTTTTTCATTTGAAGAAAAAACAGACAGAAATAATAAAGTAGTAGTAACCAAATAAAATAATGTACTATTTTTGTAAACAAAAAAAAGTATATATATATATATATATATATATATATATATATATATATATATATATATATATATATATATACTCAAAACAAGCTGTCATACGACAAAGAGAAACCGGAACCATTCCACCAAGCCTTGTTGCTCACACGGACCTTTTTTAATGTGATGCGTTATTCCGTTTCCAGTAATTTCTACGAGCAACAAAATCGGAGGCTCGCCTGAAGAGTGTTCCAGAAAGTCGTTTGCCGACCGACTGTTTAATTCGTCTGTACGCCGCTCGCAGATCTAATTCGTCGTGTACTTAAAAAAACATGGCAAAGTGGGGAGAAGGAGACCCTCGGTGGATCGTGGAGGAACGAGCGGATGCTACAAATGTCAACAATTGGCACTGGTAAGATGTGAAAAGGACGCTGAGCCGACCGGCGTGTGGCTGCTGATGGCCATCTTTGCTAAGCATGGAGACTTAGCCTGTGTAACATCACCCGCGCTAACGTCATTAACTTCTCTTATTTATATATTTAAACAATTCACAACCATTATATATAACATTGGAGTTTTCAGCGCTTTAGTCGCTGAGAGATCAGGGTATATTGTCATAGACGCCGGCGGTTAGCTTCACCAGTGTAGCATTGCTGTGTTAGCTAGTTGGTATAGAGACTCCGGAGCCTCTGATCGTATAGACTACATTCGAGATAATGAAATATATCCATATCTATGCGAAGAGTTCTGGCAAGATGTTTCCAGATAAAAGACAGAAGGTGCTTTGATTTGGGCAGATGCTTTTTGTTCTGATCTGATTTCGTCTTTGCTTGTTTTCTCCTCATGAGGGAATAGTCTAGAAAAAAATCGGCGCTAGTGCAGCAGAAACGCCTCGAACACTGAAACACCAGTAACGACTCTTGCTTGTTCAATCTGTACTTTTAGACTTTCTCCCCAAAGTCTTCGTAAATTAACGCATTAATAAAATGTAGATGTTTTTTTCGATAAGCATGTTGTTTCCTACATGAAACATATAGTTTCTTAGTAAAAACAAGCATTCGTTGCTTCAACTTATGTGATTCATGTAGTCGCTTAAGTATACTTGAATACTGTTCCCTTTGTATGGATTGCTTCAGGAAGGACATCCAGCCTAAAATCTGTGCCAGGTTGTGTGATGGGCACAGATGGTCCGCTGTGGTAACCCCTCGACGGGATCAGGAACTACGGATAGCAACAACAATATTTGGCATCTGAGGTTTCTTTGCTCGATATTATGTATGCTATTGACAATATTACTTAGGGTCGATCCAGGAGCCTGTTGTGTGTATGAGGAATACACTTAGAGGACATCATACACGCGTTTTGTGGAGGTTAGCGGGAAACACAGGGTGAAACAATAACACAAAGTACCCAGGGACACGAGCTAAATTAAATTAACCCTATAATAGTATTTAAGGAAAGTCCTGCAGTCCACTATTTTATTCTTTTTTTCAGTTGCCATTAAGTTTGTTGTCTACCAAGAAAATGAAAAGCATTTGTTTATGCTAAAGTGTGTGCAAAGTGATTTTTCTGAATGACTGCAGATCTTCTCCACACTTAAAGTCCTGATGTAAAGCTTGCTATATCTCTAGATGTGTGATTATTATTTTTTTCAAAACTCAAGTTGTCATGTTCTTTGTTAGGACGGAGAGGGATGCCACAAACTGGTCATCAGAGAAGTTGAAAGAGCTTCTGATGGGCTTGCAAGTAGAAAACGACGAAGGCAAGTGTGAAATTACAGAGGTCAGCAAGTTGGAAGGAGAGGCTTCGATCAACAACCGCAAAGGAAAGCTCATCTTCTTCTATGAGTGGAACCTAAAGGCCAAGTGGAGAGGTGAGGACACGGTTATCATAAATCATACACCGACATGTAGTCACAGTTATTATGGGATATATTGGCAAATGAAAAAATTTGAATAATGAACACAAGTGTGTCCAGTCACTTGAACCTTAACTGGACCTAACCCTTGGGAATGCAGCAGTTTTCCCTTTCTGCTTTTATGGATGTGAAGCAATTGTATGGTGATGAATTAAATGATAAGCACATGTGTATAAATTTTCAAATGTATTCAGACACAAAATATTTTTAAGTAATCATCAGTAATGATCGCTAAATAAAAATGTGTATTTGGATTTATTCAGAGGTTGTCAGGTTTTGTGTTTCAGTGTTTTCCAACCTGGTTAGAAAAACCTGAAGACTAATAGATTTTTTTTTTCACTGTTCAAGCCCTATGTTTATTTTTCTTTCTATAGGGACCTCGAAATCAGGGATCAAATATAAAGGCGAGATTGACGTTCCAAACCTTTCTGATGAAAATGATAAGGAGGACCTTGATGTAAGTAATCCTAGTGCCCAAAAACACTTGCACATTACAGCTTTTTTTTTTTTTTTTTTTTTTTTTTTGCCCCCTGACGAGCACATTATCAGATTACATTGTGTGCATCCATATGGGGTGTGTTACGTGTGTGAGATTTTTACACTGCCCTCTAAAATATTCTCATTATTCATATCCATTGGTTAGAATAAATAATCTTAACTGTTTTTTGCATGCTGTCTCTTATCAAACTATTTAATAATTACCATTTATTTCTTGGTTGGGGAAATACAGATCAGTGTGTCCCTTTGCAAAGATGAGCCTGACACGCCACTCTTTACTCTGATGAGGAAGGAAGGGGCAGAGAAAGTCCGCGAGGCACTGAGCAGCTACATCGAGCTTCTCAAATCAGGTCAGATATTCTCACATAGCTTGTGACGGCCTGATTTTTAATAGTCCAGGAAAGGACTAGCAACCCATTACCCTGAATTTAATTATTACAAGAGAAAACTGCATTACATCTGATTACAGATATATGATTGGGCTTCAAGCAAGGTGTTGGTTCAGAGTTGGTTTTTTTTAGTGCTGGACAGTAGTATGGTGCAGTTGTAGAGTGTAAACACTAGAGGTCAGCAAGGATAGGCAGAGTTAGATTCGAATGTTATACACTGGCTGGCCAAAAAAGTTGCCATTTCAGAAGGAACAAATTATTTATCAAGCAAATAAAACAACTAAGGAATTTGTAAATGAATGGAACTGGATTAAAAAATGAAGGATGGTGCTAAACTTGTACATATCACTTTAAATTTGATTTCGCTTCATGAAAACCGACAGAAGAAATCACATAGGAATCGCAGAGGAAATAAGAGCATTTCCACACTCAATGTGAAGAGAACTCAGGATTAGGACAAAACAGCCATGTGTCCATAAGGAAACCACTCTGTATTGAGATCAATCAGAAACAACCCTATGATTCGCTAGGGAGCATAAAGATTTGATGTTAAGGCCATGGAAGAAGGTCATGTGGTCTGATAAGATAAGATTTGTCCTGTTCCACACTGAAGGACATGTCAGAGTAAAAAGTTTGTAGTGATTCACTCATCATGCTTATTGGCCACTGTCCAAACCTCTGGAAGCAGTGTTATCTGTGGTTGCTTCAGTTGGTCAGGTCTAGTTACGTGTTATGTGGAAATAAAATAGTCACCTGATGACCTGCATATACTGAATGACCAGTGTATCACACCATGGAGCTTTACCAGGTTATCACCACATATCTTCCAGGACTCAAATGGTTAGATCATCATAATCATTTCGAAAGCTTTTTTTTTTTTTTTTTGTTAGGTGGTGATAAACTGAACTGTCAGGGAATAGGCCGATAAGAAACAAAATGGAAAGGGATTGGTTTATTTTAAAAAAAAAAGACTTTCTTTATTTTTTAGGGTAAAATCACCTGCTCCACAAATATCACAGGAATAAATATCTTATTAATGTTTGTGTAGCTGTGAGATTAATTTGTCTAACCTCTCATTTGCACAGAGTTCACGCAGGGGATGATCTTACCGACAGCCAATGGTGTGACCAAACAGCCGACCTCTCAATCAAAAGTCAAGATGAACGATACCCGGGTAAGTAGGCATGGATATTTCCTGATTGCACATATTGATTGTTCAAATTGAGAAAGATTGTATTTTGTTATTCCAGTTCGTTTTTTATTTATTTATTTTTGTGTAGATTAGGGTCTTGAATTTTGATGATTTGTGTCTGCCTTTTTATAAACAGATTGGCTCAAGAAACACAGCTCCTCCTTCCTGCACAGGAGTAAAGATCCCTACTTGCAAGTTCATGCTGAAAGACACTTTCCTTACATCTCCAGATGAGCTTTATAGAGTTTTCCTAAACCAGGAGGTCAGTATAGTCTCATAACTTAACACACAAAGTGCTCTCTTCAGTATATTCTATTTATAATTATGCATTGAATGAATTCACTAAAAAGTAGTAACACCTGTGGTTGGGCGTGTGTGTTTATGGCTGTAGATGGTGCAGGCGTTTACACACACCGCAGCTGTGGTTGACCCAGAGAAAGGAGGAAAGTTCCGTCTGTTAGACGGAAATGTATTCGGCGAGTTCCAGGAGCTGGTGAGAATCTGCTCATTCATATTAAAAGTAGATCTGCTGAGTAATAAACGGGTTAAATATGAGAAGAAGCTCATGGTTTCAACTACTGTGAAAGCTTCAGGTTGAATCTCAGAGTGGCACCAGTCCTAAAAGTGTACAATTCAATCTCTGCATTTGTGAGATTTTCTTGGTGTTGGTTAATCTGAACTCTTGAGGAGAATCTTCAGATGAAATTAAATGCCACGTGTTTTATATATACAATCTTGAAACTATGTATAGCCATATATGGATAGTGAATGGACCGAATCCCTCCTTCCATCGGTGTACATGGAGCTTGCATGCTCTCCATATGCTTAGTTTGTTTCTTCAAGAAAATCAGTTTTCCTCCTACAGTCTAAAGGCATGAACTGTTCCAAATTGCCCACAAGGCATGACTGGGTGTTTGTGCCCTGCAGTAGACTGGTACATATTTTAAGCCCCCTGCAATGCTACACAGAATAAGCAGTATAGACAATGGATTGACGGATAGCAACTGAAAATCTATGTGGTGTTTCCACAGGTTCCTGAGGAGAAAATAGTCATGAAATGGAGGTACAACACGTGGCCAAGTGGTAAGAAATAAACCATAACTAAACTTACAAATTATGTTCATTCTTTATAAGAGTACCATTATATGAATTCATTTTTTTTTATAAATATTTAGTCAAATCAGTAAAGAACACTGGTTCATCATGTATTTTAATGATTTCTTGAATTTATTAATGGAGATGTTGAAAATTGTAAGAGAGTAGTTGGCATTGCACATACTAACCTATTATCTAAAATTTTTAATTTGTTGAAGAAAAAATAACTATGTACTTTTACTCAGATCCAATCTGTTCTTTAATTATTTTGTGAAGGTGTTGAAGAAAAAGTTCATGTTTATGTCCCTGTTGGCTGACCAGTTCCAAAAAAGGGCAAGTCTTTGCCCAGCTAGCTATAGTTCTATGTTAACAATCAGCTTTAAGAGAAAAATCCAAATAGTTTTACCTAAATAAGTATTTTGTAGTATGTCAGCCTGTTTATTAACCTCCTTTTTGTGATATTTGCCTAAATATAGGGCTTCAGCTGTGATGATAATTTGACTTAAGCCTTTTTTTCCCCCCACCTTTTCTTGTGTCCATATCTACGCCGGGATGTAGAGCACTATGCGACAGTCACTCTGAACTTTATAGACAAGGGCAATGAGACGGAGCTGAAAATTGAGTGTCGAAGCGTGCCAGAAAGTGAGGAGGACCGCACACGAGAAGGCTGGCAGAGGTACTACTGCCAGGCCATCAAACAGACATTTGGCTTCGGTGTACGACTCTGCTGAGCTCCAGCTTCAACCATCACTATTTTAGCATTTTTTTTTGTTGTTGTTGTTGTTGCTGTTTTCTTTTTCCATATGTACAAATGAGCACCAGGAATGTGACTCTACTGAAAAATAGACTTAACATTGCACCACGTTCTACCTTTCTGGTTTTGGTATCTGTGTTAAAAAAAAAAATTCCAAAAATCAGAAAAGAAAATGAATGCTTATTATATAATTGACATGGAGCAAGAGAAAGGGAGGGTTAAGTCCTGCTTTTCATGCATCATCTGCATATGTGTATAAGAAATGTTTTTATTGTAGCGCAGTAAGATCTACATGTGGCACTCTCACCGCCTGACCTTGTCTGGACAGGGGCAGACTTGACTAGTGCCTTCTTTGGATTGACAGTTTAATTTATGGATCTATAGCAAAGACTTGCGTCTTGTAGGACTGAAAAAAGCAGAATAAATTGTCAAACCACTAATCTGCTTTCTTTTGATTGGATATGACAAAAACAGTAGAAATATCTTCATTTAAAAGTTTGTCAACATATTGTATGCCATTATAAAAAAAAAAAAAAAAAAGAGAGAGATTTGCTAACATTCATTCCCAGAAAAGGACTGAGGCTTGTATGTACAGCAGGCTATGTATTAGAATTTGTGCGAATGTGCAAGTTGGCATTTTTTCCCTGCTTTTATATTCAATTAAGTACTGTATTAATTTCCTCAGCAGATTTTGACCGTTCTATTTATCTGATGTCATTTTAATGAGAAATGTTCAAGACATCATGCAGAAGATAACCACAGAAAAACTGTCAATTAATTGAAAAAAAAAGTCTTGTTTTAAATAACGAAATGTGCAGTTTATAGAAATCTGATTTTTATTTATTTTACCTAAGCATCACAATTTGAAACTGTCATTCACTTTTTAACATAAAAACACATTTTATCACCATCTAATACTCATTGCTGTACTTCCTCTGCCTGCATGTGTGCATATGTTTGTTAAATATTAAGTACAAGCAGCAAAATGGCTTTCAAAAATCATTTAACATCCACAGAATATCTTTAGTGAAAACCTTAAAACGTTATTGTTGTAGCTATAAAATACCTCTACTTGAACAGTCGCAGGTTCAACAACAGTTATGAATCCAACAGAGGAACAGAAAAAGTAGCAGTAGTGCTTATAGGAAAAAAAAAGATATTTCCCTCTTATAGAATTAACACAAAATTTTCCTTAGAAGGATTTAAAACTTACTCAAGAACATCAAGAATATTTGCATTAACATTTTCCACAAATATATAGACTTTTTTTGTTTTGTCAAATTTTAAGCTTTCATGTTTTCTTAATTTTAATTCTACTTTTGCAAACAAAAATTAAAAAATTTTTTCAGGGAAATATTAAAAGAAAAACTTGTTGGGTCTTCATATATATTGCTGCAGTTTCCACTGAAGTGAGCTACAGAGCAAGCTGGAAGAGTAAACAGCAATGACATTTGAGCAATAATAATACAGACAATGCATTGTGAAGAATAAATCATCTTTAGACCATTTTCTCCTCTTAGCTGTCAAGTGAACAAATGAATTTTAAAAGTGAGACTCACTATTTCAGCAGCTGTTATCAAGGTGACTGTGTCTCCAAGCAGATGACAAGCTCAGACTCCTGACAAATGGGAGCGGAATCAAGCATAAGAAAAATGAAAATGTACTCGCACTGAATTGTAAATTAGAACTTATGCACATGGGAACATGGAGTTCACAGTGGCAGAGACGGGTTGTTGTAATTGTGTTGCACAAAGATCAATATGTGACGAATAGTTTTAAGAAAGAAATTTCAAAATATTTCCTACACTAGAAGAGTCTGAAGGCTCAGTGTTATTCCTCTTGGGCAGCTCCTCCATCTCTGAGGAATTGGTTATGATGGGCATGTTGTACCACTTCTTTCTAGATTGGAAATCAACATTTATTCTCAAAAGCATGCAACTACAATGATACATCATTTACAAAGCAGATTGTATATACTATAACCTGTGCATTATTTCTTAGCACTCTTTATATATATATATATATATATATAAAGAGTGCTAAGAAATAATGCACACATTAATTGTGATATGGTACATGTACACATGCAGGAAAAGTACAGCTGAGGCTCGGATATGTACCTGTGCCCCAAACACTTCGCCTTGGCTTTGCTCTCCTTAGCTGTAGATGAGCCAGACGAATGTTCCACAAGCTCCTTCAGGAAGTCAAAGAGCTTCTCAGACTCGATGCATTGTTTCCTATAGGATGCAGGTGGTATATAGAGAATTCAACACATAAGTGCAAGCATGAGGAGGAATTCACTTTGCATACAAGCAAGGACCAGAATGATAAACTGATCGAGGAGATTTTTGAGATGTTCAACCCCTTACATGTGGTTGATGGACATCACTCTGCTGTTCTTGGACTGAGTGATTATACTGGTCTTGGTGAGCAACGAGATCAAGAACATTTCCAGTGCTTTAGCTTAGCTTAAAGTCAAGGAAGTCAACAGAACACTTCTATCATTAATAAACGCGTATTTCCCCTTCTATTCAACATTCATTAGAAATAAACAGCTAATCGTGTTCTTAAAGGATACATATGATCACCGGAACAGCAGTGGCCATTCTGCCCACCTCCGTGTCCTTCTGCATGATCTTCTTAATGCGACCCTGCATGGGAGCGCACCAGCCTGGCTCAGTGTGAATACACACACACACACACACATATACAAATAAATAACTTACAAATAAGCAAACAATTTCTGCTGTTACTTACGGGTGGAAAGCGAACATTGTATTTTCTTTTCTGTCCAGGCATTTCGGTGCTTTAAATACCCGCTTGCGGGTTACATTGTGATGCATTTGACAGATCGGTGTCTGGCCTCCCATTTGTTTACCTTACACAGGAAGTCCAGCGACTGAAGTGAAGAAAGGCGAGAAGTGGAGGTGATCCTCATCAAGGCCACGCCCACAAACTCACACCTACGTCATGGATTGTAGTTTTCCTCCTTTTTTTCAAAACCAGAAACCTACGGAACGCATGAAGCACCAAAAGGCTGTGATTTTGCGCAGAAGTTATTAAGCTAGAAAAATAATCTATCTGCATTTTCTTACTACAAGAAGTAGGAAGAGGATGATAATTATTTTATAAAAAATTTAATCTTTATAATTAAAAAAATTATTAATAAATGTAAATTTAATAATAGTTCACCCCTCTTTCTTGTATTCAAAAATGAGATTATGAGATCATTAGAAAGTAACAAGTTCTCAAAAAATTCCAAAGCTATTAGAAGTTTACATTTATTTTTACAGTGTTTTCCCCCTGTGGTTTATTTTTTCTTTTTTAAATCTTTTTTTTCTTATCTACTGCTCCTTTTGTTCCTTCCTGGCTATTTTGTTTGGACTGTGTTGTTTGGTTTGTACGTTAATGTTTTTAGCAAAACAATAATAAAGTAAAAGTTATCTATCTGCAGACTGTAGATTGACATGAATTGATTATGATTATTTGCATTTATTTCGACACAATTAAAATTCATACAAGTATTTAATTTACATTTTTGCAAGTATATTTGGAACACGAAGATCTTTGTTGCTTTATCTGATCAGTTAATTTGTTTTGTAGTTCAAACTAGTTCCCACAGTTTGAATAACTCGTGAGCACAAGATAACTTGTGTTCACATTATATGATAAATAAATAACTTTCACCTTGTGGGACTTTGTAGAAACTGTTGCAGTAAAACATTGGGTGTAGTATTAGAAGACTATAGGTGGCACACTGGTTGGCACCGTGGCCTCACACCTCCAGAGTCGACAGTTTGATTTCCGCCTCAGGTCTGTGTGAATGGTTCTTGATGGGTTTCCTCCAGGTACTCCGGTGTCCTCCCACAGCCTAAAAATATGCATGTCAAAATGAGCGTTTGACTGTGTGGTGTGTGCAATGGATTGGCACCCAGTTCAGGGTGTGCCCAGAGTTTTCTAAATCCTATTCCAGGTTCCCTGAGATCCTGTACAGGATAAGCAGAATAGAAGATGGCGGCATGGTGGCTTAGTGGTCTGTGTGCATTTGCATGTAGTTTGCATGGTTGGTTTCCTCTGGTTACTCCAGTTTCCTCCTACAGTCCAAAGACATGCAGATTAGGTTAATTAGTGTTCCCAAATTGCCTGTAGTGTTTGAATGTTTCCCGGAGGTCCTACTAAGGTCGTAAAATGAATACAATTATAATCACCACTGGCCTCCACGGCTCCTAGGTTCCTAGATGGAGAGAATTAATGGAGTATAGAAGATGAATGAATGAATGATTGGGTGACTATAATTTTTGCTGATTATATAATATTCATTTATTATTATTATTCATTCATTTTCTATACCGCTTAATCCTGTGTTCAGGGTCGCGGGGGACCTGGAGCCTATCCCAGGAGACTTCGGGCACTAGGCGGGGTACACCCTGGACAGGGTGCCAATCCATCGCAGGGCACACACATACACACACTCACACACCCAATCACACACTACGGGCAATTTGTGAACGCCAATTAGCCTAATCTGCATATCTTTGGACTGTGGGAGGAAACCGGAGTACCCGGAGGAAACCCACCAAGCACGGGGAGAACATGCAAACTCCATGCACACAGAGACGGGAATCGAGCCTGGCCGGGGAATCGAACCCAGACCCTGGAGGTGCAAGGTGACAGTGCTAACCACTACACCACCGCGCCGCTATTATTATTATTATTATATAAAAATAAAACCAGTCAAGCTTTGTTGCTGTTGCTATTGTTCTTGTTGGTGTTTTACATTCTGGGTTAAAATATGCAAACGTCTTTGTATACATTTAGGCTGACATTTGATAATTTTAGGTATTTGGATGATATTTCATCATTTTAATGATATATAGAAAAATAATACAAAAGAACAAAACACTTTATTGTCCCGCCCAAATACAGTCTATTTATAGATAAGATCAGTGATGCTTAGTCTGGCTGTAAAATGTTTGATAACCCCGGGCCAAGTTCGAGCAGTCTACGTATATCCATAGCTCTTTTTTAAAGTGCTGTCAACTGATCGCGATCACCACTAGAGGGCAAAATAACTACGGTATGTTTATTAATCATGCAAGAGTCGTTTTAGAAATGACGAAATCCAGGAGGCGCGACATCTAGCGGCGATCAACTGAAATACAATTAAACACTTGATAACGTACTCTTGATAACTACATCAGCAGATGACGTGTGCGCGAGATAGTGCGCTTGGAAATGAAGATTATATTTAAATACACTCTAACTCTGTTAGAGTTTATGGGTGCAATTATGTTCCAGTTACAATTTACAACAGATATGCATAGAGGATTAGTTATACAGTATGATACAGAAGTGCATTAATTAACACTCTTGAATCTGTGACAGTGCTGCTGATGGAAGCTGATGTGTTGTAACTGTAGAAGAAGCAAATTCAGTGCTAGTGTGTAAGATATCTAAAATAGACGCAGTCAAGGTGGATATATTTACTCACATGAGTTGTCAAGGCGCAAGTTGGCCTGTGGTAGCAGGTGTTCGTGTCTAACTCTGAGTACAAATCAGGCAGTCTGGTTTTGACAAGACTGGTTTTATGGAAATGAGTGTGAGGGTGAGCAGGGGATTATTTTGTTCACAAGTCTTGACACTATGCTGAGCATCTGGTAGCCAAAATTGTATCACTAAACAGTAACCGTTGGAGGGGGAAAAATACCATATAAGCCTAGACACAAGGGTTCCATTTCTTATAATTTAGCTTATAATTATTTTTAATAGCAGCAACAATCATATTAGTAAGCCGTACTAATTATGTAAGTCTTATAGCAAACTATTAAATGACTCATGTCATATCTTGTCATTCCTGTCCTTTCTAATTGACAAAGAGTGGTGACAAGACCGGATTATGAAATAAGTAAATGCAGTTTACTTCATGGTGTCATGGTATTATGGAGGTTTCAATACCAATTGTGTCACACCTATACAGGATCAGTCTATAAGGTCAAATAATCTAGGCCATTACATCTATGACATCAAGCTGGCAACCCGATCCCTTTATAAGTAACTGCCACAGAAACAGTGGATATATCTCCATGGTGGGGAGTATCCATCACTTGATGTGCCAGATGGGATGGAACCTGTATGGACCAAAATACAGAAAAAATGTCATCTATGAAAATTTCTTCTATTCATCAGTGGCATAGTGGTCAGGACTGTCGCTTTGCACCTCCAGGGTCAAGGTTTGATTTTCGCTTCCTGCCTCTGGGACTGTGCGTATGAAGTTTGCATGTTCTCCCCATGCTTTCTTCTGGGTACCTCGATTACCTTCCATTGTCCAAAGACAGGCAAGTTAGACTAACTGATTTGGCCATAGTGTGTGAATGACAATTTGGTGTCGAGCTGGCAACCCAACCCCTTAAGTAACTACCACAGAAACGACGGCTATATCTCTATGGTGGGAACTATTTGTGGCCCGACGCCCGATGGCACATGGATGGGCCAAAATACAAAAAAAATGAATAAGAATTGCCTCACACTTCCAGGGTTTGGGTTTGATTCGCACCTCGGGTCTGTGTATATGAATATTGCTTAGTGAATTTCTTCAGTTTACTCCGGTTTCCTTCCTCAGTCCAAAAGCATGTAGTTTAGGTTAAATGGCATTCCCAAGTTGCCTGTAGTGTTTGGTTTGAATGACCAGACCCAGATGGAACGTGGTTGGCCCAAAATGTTAAAAATTTAAATGACAACTAGAGTAGTTTACTTCTCAATGTCAAAATGTCGAAAGTAATGTCGTGTGTTTATAATATGTGTTAGCTTATAAACATTTTTTCAATAGCCAGTAACAAGCTCAATGCAGTCCTAATCATCTCGGGCAGTAAAGGGTTAACTGTGGGATTTTAATCCGAGCTTCATCATGTCCCTGAATCGTTTAATAAATCCTTCTTAAAGCTTTACTGGTTCGTGTGTCGTGATCCGAATCAGCTTGTAAATTATTCACACACAGGGGATTGTTCTCGAATAGTCATGCACAGTAGAGGAGGGACTAGTTTTCCTCTCTGTATGTAGAGATGGACTCAGAAGAGCGAGTGAACTCTGTCTGGCGCAGGGACACACACTTGAACGTGTGAGGTCTGTTAGTGCCGTGTGTTTTACACCGCGATTTAGAGACGGCGGATGAACACTACAAATGTGTGTGTGTGTGTGTGTGTGTGTGTCAGTCAGTGAGTAAGAGAGAAACTGAGCGTGTGAGAGAGAGTGAGTGAGTAAGAGAGAGAGAGAGAGAGACATAATGACTGTTACTACTCTCAGTGTAAATCAGTTTCACGGCGCACACACACCGCACTGTAGCCGGAGCGCGTGAGCTGGGACTTTAAACCGGCCGCCCGGTACAGTGACAATCCCAACACCGTTATCTCCTTCATCTGCCTGTTTTTTTGTTTGTTTGTTTTGAAATATGATTATACGTTAGTCGTAACGCTTCCTGGAAATTAGTTTCCCCCCTCGGACACAGTGCTTGTGTGAGTGTGTGGGGCACTTTTATTTCTCTCTCTCTCTCTCTGTCTGTCTCGGCGCGGACATGGAGCTCGTGGGGAGGCGCTTCCTGTGCGCGAGCGGCGGAGAGGAGCGCGAGCTGGGCGGCGTGGCGCGCTGGGGCTGGAGAGCCGGACTGATCCGCGCCGTCACCACCCGCCACACTGACAGCCCCGGTCTAGCTGTGAGTCACATCTCCACACACACACACAGGCTCCTCACTCTGCGTCCTCACGGTCTGTATGTGAAGCAGCGGCTTCTGGACTGCTTAAGAAAAGTTTACACTATTTCTACTGTGTGTGTGTGTGTGTGTGTGTGTCTCAAACTTCAGCTGTATTGGAGTCAACAAACACAAGCCGGGACTTGGGCGTGTTACTATCATAGTGATGGAAAACGTGTCTATGTGTATGTTGTGTGTATGACGTGTGTGTGTGTTTATATCTTTGTAAGGACCAAATGTTCCCACATGGAGAAATGGATAGCAGTAGCTCACAGTTCTGACATTGTGGGGACACCTGGCAGGTCTTCATTGGGAAACATGGCTTTGTTTGTTTTTATATATATATATATATATATAAACTTTTAATAATAATAATTTAATAATTCTTGCTGTTGGTGTAGGTGTTAGGAATAAACATAGCTGTACTAGGATGTGGTAGGAATTGTCAGTGGAATGTCCTCACAAGGATGTGTGTGTGTGTGTTTTTGACAGCTAGAGAGAGGGAGAGTGAGTTTAGGTAAACCTCCCCTTACTTAGATGTGGTTGGACTTGTCACTGGAAGGTCCTCACAAGGATGGTAATACAAACCTGTATGTGTGTTCATTTATAAAGGTTTATTAAACCAGCCCTAATTAGGTGTAATAGCAATTTTCAATGCAAGGTCCTTACGAGGAAAGTAACACAAACCTGTGTGTGTGTGTGTGCTTGACAGATAAAGGGAGGAGGAGTGAATTTGTGTGTGTGTGTGTGTCCACGGCTCAATGAGACTCCCTCTCTCCTAATCACCTACCGTAATGACTCTGTCTCTTTATATAAAGTCACTGTGGTGTATATACAGAAAACAGAGTGCAGGGTTTTATCGGCTCGTTAGCTGAAGCATACCTTCTTAATTAATAATTAAGAATTACCCTGAGCTATACTGCAAGGGAATGGAGATGCTATAAACCTGCACTCCCATCCTTTGCTCTTGATGTATTTTTTATCAAACTGAACCATGCTCTTGTCTTCTGGACACTCGGACACGTCTCTGTCAAGTCTAATTAACACTGATCAAACACCACCTTCAGCGCCGGGTGTATTCAGTTCAATGCAAAGTGATGGAGATGAGAGCCTTAATCTCCTTCTAATAAACAGAATTGTGTGTGTGTGTGTGTGTGTGTGTGTGTGTGTGTGTGTGTTTGTAGGAGGGAGGGAGGTGAGTTAGAGGTCTGTATGGGGTCAGGTTGTGGTGGTGGTGGGGGTTATCATCTTTACTTCTAAACACCTCTCTCTCTCTACTAAGAGGATGGTTACTTTGTGTGTCCGTGTGTATTCACAGCCTTTTGTTTGTGCATTGTTTGTTTTTGTTCATTTCTAGTTTATACCAAGCTACTTGCTGAAGTAAGAAAAATCAGTTAACCATCTAATAATCTAACCTGGTTATTATATTTGTAATATATTTGGAACAAAAAGGAAACAATACATATTATAACTTCCAATCTGAATAACATTGAAGCCAGCCGTTCCTGAGACGTGTTGGGACAGTGTCACGGCGCATCACGATTTCAAGGTCGGCTTTGACAGGTGATGCCATCGATGATGTTGTTCTTATGCCATAGCCACATTAAAGCTA